>JAZHYW010053434.1:0-19818 GCA_037355805.1 Ixodes ricinus
CTGCTCTTCTAACAAACGAAGCGAGGCGGCAGTGATCCTGCGGCTGCAGCGACTCTGTGTGTCATTCTTCGCAGTGACCGCGTAACTCTCCCGTATGCCACTTGTGCAAAAATGCAACTTACACATGAACTTTTTTGTGTGTGAAAATGGTAGTTTATAGCGGGGTTGCGATGCACACAACGACGCAACCTTATAGGCCGAGAAATGGACTACATTGAGGTTGCCCCGGGGATTCGATTTGACTCTTTATAAATCGTGCAGACGAAAGCATCAAATCCTGATATTACTGTGCCGGCAACGCGTTACGGTTGCCAAGTGGCAATAAATGACGTCACAGGAGCCGGCGTGTCATGCAGTTGGATGTCGCGATCCTGGCGGCTAATGCTAAATATCTTAAGAAAAGAAAAATAAAAAAAGCTACGAGAAAGCGCGAGTGTCGTTGTTGTCGTCACGGCGTCCCAAGTTCTGGCTGCCAAAGCTTACGCGCCGACTGTTGAGCTGGAGATCGACCTGCAGCAAAACAGGCGCTTTTTTCCAGGTCCACCACCAGGATCGCAGTCGGCGACAGCGTGACACTTTTATGACGTCATAAGGCGGAAACCGAGGGACCACTCTTTAGGAGGCGTTGCAGGCCCTGATATATACACACGCAAGAGGCACCGTTCTCAACACCGATTCTAATGCGAGCGCGCTTTAGCACGCACAGGCAGCCTATAGACAGCTTTCGAACGTCTAAAGAAAGCGTCAAATTAGCACTTCGTTTTAAACGCGGTGTCTCTCTCTCTCTCCACCTCTCGGCGAAAGAACCGGCGCGGCATTCCCGGGTGTCTCCGGCGCGAAGCCGCGTGGGAATCCGGGGCGCGGTCGAGCGACGTATAATTTCTCGGGTCACCCGCAAGCGGCTGATATCAGCTCGTTACGCTTCGAACCGGTTAGCAGCGCTTTGCGCCGTTCTCGCCGACAGACCTGAGCAAGAAACCGTGTCCAGAATCACGCTGGCGCGTTCTGGGCGCTAATCATCGACGCCCGCCTAAAAATAACACCGGAAACCAACGCACGCGTATACCTATATTCTCTATCGGAAGTCAGTTGGTGTCCCATCCACGTGGGGACAGCGTCCAACCCACGGTTCGTACGGCTTCGAGCGGTTTGAAAACAATAAACAGAACAAAAAAGGCGTCAAAACAGGAAGGATACAAAAACTGACCACACGGAGCGGACGCAACAGGAAACCTCGCGCTATCGCCGCGGTTATGGCGACTCGGCGTGCGTGAACTGCAAAAGACATTCGCTAACAATTGCGAGATAAGAAGAAGGGCATGCCTTTTGTTTGGCGGAAGCGGTCGGTGCACCCGTTGGATTTAAGCCTTGTCAGGCCGCGTAGCTCCTGTGCAGATGTTATGGTAATGGGATAAGACCGACGTTAAATTGTTTTCGTCTTGTGAGAAGACAGGCGGAGGTGTATGTAAATGAGCAGTGCGTGAGACTATTAGCTTTCACGTGGGCTCAGGGTTTACTTGTGCTTTGCTTGGACAGGAGGGTTGATAGAGGATCGCACCTTGCCGCGGTAGACAGGGGCATTATACGCGAGAGTCTTATAGCTTTAACGCTGACAAAGTTTACGGTTTTGTGGGACAAAACAAACAGCCAGCAGAAAGACATGGCAGATATTAAAACTATTCTGAAATATTTTCTTATTTTAGTTAGACTTGTGAAAATAGAATATTGTAATTTCATAGCAGAAAGACCACGCGTAATGTGATTCAGCAATGGGTAATAAACAAAAACAAATTGGCGACAGTTAAATTATATATATGTACAGCTACTTTTAAAACACATTTATTTTATACCTAGATTTCGGAACGCCCGATACACATGGCTTGCATCGACATCACAATGAGACCATTGTGGTGGTCTTGCTGCAGGGCAGGTAGCCTTCTGCACCTTGCGTTTCGCACTATCGATTATTTTTTTCGGCAAGAGCAAGTAGAAATGGCCAATACTATGATACGTTGACATCACGTGCAAGCCGGGTATGGCTCATGGAAAAGTTCCTGTCATAAGATCCAGTCCATCAAAAGCCGCCTGGTCTTTCAGGTGTGGTCTCAAAACAAACCGCGAAGATCGACCCCATACACTATAGCAAGGTCGACCAACACTATTGAAACTAAAGCATACTTTCCTAGCGTCTCCCAGAAAGTTCCATGGTCCCCTATTTCATAACACAGTGGCATATCAAATACCTCGCCTCAGCTATACTTCTCGTGCGCACTTCTCATGAACTTCCGAGAGGGACAACTAAGCCACGCGTTCGATAAGACCACACTGTCCGAAATCCTTTGCTCGAACATTCCAGTACTCCGTCTCAATCACAATTTACTTGTTTCCGCAAGGCAACTCGTCACCCACGAGCGGTGGGTGGGCATCTTGCTGTCAGCGTCACCTAAGAGCAGACTCCCTCCGCCCCGGCAAACCCTCGGAACAACAACTGACATTCTGACAGTGGATTAGCTTGCTCCTGATGCCAAGAAAAACCTCATTAGTGGAAGGTTGGCTGACGTGGCAAGAGTCTTTCTACGGTGAATTCGAGTCTCAGAAATCCATCATCCGTAAGTGGCGCTCTAAAGAACGTGAAGGCTACACAGCAGAGCGGAAACATTCGTAGCGCAGTGTTGGGAACCTGCCAAGAACCTCGCCCGAATCTCGGTGCACGGTCGGCAAGGTCGCGACCTCCGGTCTTTACTTATTCACGCATTCTAGGGTGTACTGCAGTCAATGCTACGAGCCGCCATCGGGCCGTAACGTTTAGCTGTGAAGCCGCGGTCTTATTGTTAAATACATCACACAAAAAAGACAGTCTTGAGACACTGGCTGAGACGCCTTTCTTCGTTGTATGACGGGACAATCAAATTGGTCATACAACAAACTGTCTGCATACATGTTCCAAGCATGCAAGTGTGTGAAGCAAACATGCTCTTCAACCATGTTTCATGCATGCCCGCAGGCACTTCTGTCATCATGTATGCAGCGAACAGTGTGTTTGTTTGTTCTTTTGTCTTTTTAGACTTAGGCTATACTTCGTTTCAGCTTGGGTCCAGACGCAGCCGATGCTACGAGCGCGAGCGTGTGGCCCTGAACAGTGCTTGCATTGCACTAAGCGCGCGTGCTTGGCAGGGACGCTGAAAGCCCGGAGCTCGCGCTTGTAGCATCGCCTGCGTCTGGACCCAGCTGAAACGAAGTATAGGTAGCGCAGCTACCGCCCGTTACAAGGGGTATAGCCATTAACATCCATCAAACAGTCATCCATCCATCCATCCTTCCATGTATGAGCAGCGTGAGTGTAACTTAACTAGGTGCTAGGTTTAACCATTCGCCATAAAAAATCAGCAACCAATTTTGTTCTCTTTTTTTTACACCGAAAATTGTTAGAAGAAACATCTCCGCGGGAAACTGCGTGGTCGTCATCGACTACGTCGTCGATCACGTACGTAATCGCTCCCGGCCGCCGCACTTGGGACTCTCTGCTGCCCCCGCCGGCTCATGCACACGACCATCCGAGACCGGCAACTGCTCTCCTTCTCCGGTGCTCGCTGTTGAGGTCGAAAGATAACAGAAGCACGCAGGCTCCTATGGCGGTTAAACATGCGCACGAGATGCGCGAAGAACAGACGAACTCGCACGCCGCATGGCTAAACCTGGGAAAGTTCGTGGCTGGTCCGAAGAGCGCGACTTTCAATTACGGCACGCCGCTGTGGCTGCGGCACATGTTACACTAGAGCCACTAAATCAGCTACGCTTAGAGTATCGGCACTCTGTTCCCCGATATTGTTTTGGAGGCCGCCGTTGTGGTGACTTGTACAGAGCAGACGCAAGTGCCGATCGTCGTGATTCGAAAGTGCGACTTCCTCAGCATTAGATTCGGTATTAGGAAGGTCACGTAACATTGCTTTGCACTGTCGCAAACTGTTTAAACATTTGCGGAGGAAGGAAAAAGTGTTTCCGGTGACTTCAGATAAAGCTTCAGATAACTGGCAACCATGATTTTAAGTTCCAAGATGGGTAAGTGCCGTCCCTCTAAAGCGTAGCTTATTTAGTGGCTCTACGTTACACAATAGCGCAAATACACTTTAATTTTTTAACCAAAAGCATTTCCTCAAGAATTCTGTCTCGGAAATTCCGTGCAAAGCCATGATGAAAACCGGTGCGTACGTCTGCTAACCCAATAACAAATAGTAAGTTGTTCCTTCTCACAAGCATCTGCAGTATTAATAAAGGCATGGGCACGAGCGCGGGGCCGTAGTGAACGACTCTGGCGCGACTTTGGAAACTCCCTTTAAGCACGAGTTGTCGTATTCGCAGAGAGAAACTCGCTAGGGGCCCTTCTTTTTCCTCACTGCAGGTAGTGCACGTGCGACCGATCTCACCAGGCAGTTTGACTACGCCACCGCTGCCGCAATGCATCGAGGGAACTTTAGTCTTTCTGCACGTGCGACAACCTCGCTGGAGCTATGCGCGTGTAGAGCACGAGAAGGCACGAGCCCTTGCATGCACGGCTGTCTGCCTCCTGTGAACTAAAGTTATGGCGGCGTCACGCATGCGCCAAACACTTAGTGAGATCGGTCTATTTTTATAGTGCATTGAAGCTTGGCATTGCACGTGCTTGCACCAGCAGAGAAAGTTAAGGTATCCTCACTTGGGTTTTGAAAAATTCCACCAGGCGTCGATACCCAAACTTTTCGCCGCGAATAACCGGAAGCATTCTACTGAGCTAGAATCACGCGCGTGTAACTTTGTCATTACTGCAGACGTCTGCGGTAACTCCAGCGAAATCGACGGCACCTATCGTGGCTAGAACAAAAATCTTTGGCGGCACGTTTGCTCTCCAGCCTTCTCGAGCGAAGCAGATATTCACAGCGTCAGGCGGTCAAAAGACGAGGCCGGGAAAGTAGGTTCAAAAACACGAGCTGAAAATCGACAATACATTTTCGCGCCTGTGCCACTGACAGTAACGCAACACTAGATGGAGCGCCGGAGCACGCACTCAATCAAAATACATATTTGTTCGGCGTAATGAGTAGCCGGTGCATTCAACGGACTCGCCCCGAAAAACAATATGAGACGACTACCATTACGAACAAACACAAGACTATTAGAGTCTTCTGAAAAGCACTGCACGACGAGCAGTACGCGAGCAGGGCCGGCACACTCGTGGAATCGATGAAGGTTCGAGCGGCAGCACGGCCGGCCTTGCTCTCAATAGCGCGGCAGCAGGGCGGGCAAGCGGAGGCGAGCGGCCGTCGCCATTGTAGTGCGCACCGCGAATGCAAGGCCACGGACCGGATCACCGCGAATTCTCGGGCGCCTCGTCCATAGCCGCACACGCAGTATAGCTGCCGGCAAAGGCCGACATTCCGCTGGAAACGCTTGCAGTCGTGCGACGGTTTGCAGGCCGCGTTCCTCGGACGGGACCATGTCATCTAGACATAAAGGAGCATTTTGTGCGTAAGTCGGGCGTAGTACACTGTCAAGCCGCTTACTAACACCGGGTACCAGCTATCTTAGCGTATTTGCTCGAGTAATAGCCGCACTTCTTACGTACGTGGCACTTGTGTCTACTTGCCTGCCGAACACACATACAGCCAATCATCGCGTTCTGCATCAGATTCGCAGCAAATAACGAGGTCGAGAACACGATTCTCCGGAAAAATTGCGATCTGAGCAGATAGCATTTTCGCGTCAAGACGTTATCTCTCTCCCGTAAATTGCTGCCATTTTTGTGCCGATCGCGTTTGATCCTTTCTCCCCGTTCTGCTGCGGGAAAGCAGACCCCCTCCTCCTCCCCCCCCCCCCCGGCCCCCCACAGGCTTCGCTCATAAACAGTGCGACTATTACTCGAGCAAATACGTATTATCATTTCGCAGTCAAGGAGACTGCTGCGTTTGAGGAGCAGGAGTTCCATCCAAATACATACAAAGTTAAATGTACAATTCATGTGCAGATGCTAGACTTTCTGTAAGAAGCGCTCGGAATCCTTGAACTTCGGTTCCGAGGCGCCGACATAAATCCGGTAATGAAGTACAACGTGACTTTAAGATGACGCATGCCAGTCTCAGACACTTTGAGGATAATAGTCTCGACACTTCGCGAGTTCGAAACCTTCTTTGTCTTTCGCCGCTTCGGACGCCGCTTCAGAAGGGTAAGGCGATGTATGGAGGCTAAAGGAAATGTCGTGAAGTCGCCAGCACGCATGCTCTAGAAAATAAATTAAACCCCAACCAAACACAAAATTATGAAAAGAGGAACGAGTGCAAAATAACAAAGCTTTCCATGTAACACCATCGGTCACGTTTTTCTTTATTTTTTTTTTCTTATTCTTCTTCTTTGTGACGCAAAAAATTTAAATCTTGTGTCAGAAATGCGAACAAGCTCTCTTGCGTAATTGACGCAGGCCAACTGAGGAGAAAACAAATTCGAAAGGATTCTTGAGTGCTCTAGAATTCCGAAACAATAAATCCGGGGCGAAAACATCCCGAGAAATAAAAGCCGAGGTTGAAACTTTCACGCCGAAACAGCCGGGAACTGTTCGGAATACAAAACGGCTACATTGAAAACTGGATTCATGAAACGGGAGGTTCGCTTTAAATTACGACGTCTATTCAGTCCAATGAATAAAGTCTTCGCAGAAAGCAATTCGGCCGCGCAAAACAAAATCAACAGCTGTCAAAGGTATTATAACGGTATTCAAACCAGGCTGAGGAAAGATAGGTATTTTTATATTTATTAGAATAGCGAGTGCTTTGAAGCAGGGTGAAAAAAAAAGTGTGATTGTCTTGGAAAAGAAAATCAAATAAATATATTTATTTTAATTAAATCACAGTACCTAGAAAACAGTGATTTTTTTTACCGCTACATGTATTTTCAACATGGCAGACTGATTGATCAGCTGGCCCCATCAGTGATAACAATGCGGAAGAAAGAATTACTGTACATGCAAAGTAAAGTTTAATTAAATATTTTTATTAGTGCTAAAACATCAACATCATGCTAAAACATAAACATTTCGATTTTTTTAGCTAGATAAAAAAAAAGCTGATTGATTTATCTTTCGCGTTCTGACTCGATTGCAAAAGGATACTTTTTTAGTTATATTTTGCATTTTGATTTTGTTGCAAATTGCAGTATCACGTTACATAGCTGAAGAACGAAATGAAAGGTAGAATTCAAGATCAGCGCTCCGATGTCTCAGAAGAGCACTTTTGTTTGCTCATGTTCAGCCTTATATAAATTTTTCTTGCTTGATAATTTCTGGATTTGAATTTTTTTAATGAAATGCACAAAGAGAGTTTTAAATTATTGAAAACTGCTAAATAAAAGTATGGCCGCGAATATTTTGTCGGAAAAGGTTCGATTTAAATCATCATAGTAAAACTCGTATGACTTAAAGCATAATTAATTTTCTCTCCACCCACCTGCGAAGCTTTACTTAAATCCTTCCCCGATGTCTAAGGTTTCGAGAATAAAAAAAAAGAGAACAGCAGTCTACAAAGTAACTAAAGCATTGTACAGTCACGAATATCGTGGTGGAGAATATATATTTATAATATTCGATAATTTATTGTTATTTTCGTTATGTACAAATGTATTTGTTTATTTATTTATTTGTACATACTACCGGCCGTCAAGAGGTAGCCAAGGTAGGAAAATCACCGTTGAAAGATCCAGAGGTTTCCTCAGGAATTGAAATTAGGGAGGGTGTCTAAATTTTAGGGGGGGGTTAGTGGAAGGCTTCGGGAATAGATGAGTCGTTGCGAATTAAGGGGGTGCCTTCAGAAAAACAAGGAAGGGGGTGTACACCCCTCAGGGGGTGTGTAGGAAAATCACTGGAAAGATCTCAACAAAAAAAAAACTAATACAAATGCAAAGGTGTGGTACCACTCTACCCATAATTGGTGCACAACACCGCAGACTTTTTAAATAAACAGAACATTGCTCAAAGAGTGGAGAAAACACAATATTAAAATTTTTCAGAAGAACAAAAAGGAAACATCACATTATACAAAATTTCAGAGAGAGCGTAGGCGATCTGTTGTACAGGGCGTCACAAAAGAAAATTTACAGGGATATTTTTACCGCAAAAATAAACTAGGCATCGCCGAGCGCTCATTCTCCGCCCAGAAGTAGCGCTAGAGGTCACAACAGATGCCAAAGTTTCAGCCCGATCCGATAACTTATTCAAAAGCTATAAGTGATTTTCTGAAAAGTCCAATGGGAAAATTGTGGCCGACGGAGTTTTCGAATACATGGGGCCCTATGGCGCCAGAAACCGAAAACGGGCAAAAATGGGCTCCATTTTCCCATTGAACTTTTCAGAAAATCACTTATAACTTCTGAATAAGGTATCGGATCGGGCTGAAACTTTGGCATCTGGTTGTGACCTCTGGCGCTACCTTTGGACGGAGAATGAGCGCTCGGCGATGCCTAGTTTATTTTTGCGGCAGAAAAATCCCTGTAAATTTTCTTTTGTGACACCCTGTATATTTACCTATCTTGGTGACTGCCCGTCAAGGGGCAAAAATTTTTTTTCTTTCTCCTCCACGATCGATGTTTCTAAGTTTTCGCCCGAGTCTCGGGTAATTCATCAAGATAGTCACATTATAGAAGCTAGGAAAAAAAACAAGTACAACATTATGAATGTGATATCTCAAATATCAAGCTTCTTGCAACCCATTCAATAGGTATAAAAACAAGGACACGCAGTCTGAAGAGACGGTTGATCTGCGTAGCGAGTTCCATCCGTGAACAGTACGTGGAAAAAAGAGGCAGATTAGATATTGTTCTCTGCCAAACGCTATTAATTACAAAACCAAAACAATAAAAAAATCTTTTCAAAGTTCTAATAAGCAATTCTTATGTTAGCGAAGAACGTCCTCAAGTCCTGGTGAAACTAACTAACCCTTAAGAGAGGATCCAACCCTCCACTGCTACCCAACCCTACAATATAATTCGTTACTCTCTTTTTTTTTTAGCATACCTTTTCTACTATTTTTAATCACTCTAAAGCGAGCCAGTTATTCATCGAAAACAATATTCGCAAAATGCTACATTGTGGTTAGAGGCATACGCCCCTTCTGCTTCTCCCGCAACATCGGAATAAAATACGGCTGCGAGGTGTTACCAAACGCCAGTCACGTGCGATTCGCTCGACGCTCTCAATCCGCGTTTGGGAACCGGGTCGTGAGACAAGTGAGAACATTCGTCCTGGTGTAATTCAAGAACAATGTGACAAGGTTGACGATCCATTGTCCGGGCCAAGGACCGCGTCCAAAGTGAGCACAACGGCGGGGCCCCTGCAACTGTGTCCGGCGCCTCCCGGAGCAATTTTGTTCTGTTCGGCGCGGCGCCGCACACTTGAAACGAATCCTCCCGAAGGCCTCCGAGTTCTACAGTCGCTGACGGGGTGAGAACAACCGGGAGGAACATCAGTTGCCCCGCCATTAGCGCCAGCTTCCTGCCTTCGACAATGCTTCGGCGTATCGTGCGGCTCGAGCGCGCGCGCGCGAAACCGAAGCACGGCGGAAAGCATGGAGCGCGTGCTTGGAGCCGGGTACGCGAAAGACGCACCCTGTCGTTTTCATTCTCTCATTGACTAAAGTAGACGTTTCTCGGAGGAGTTTAGCTCTTCCGGATTTAGCTTTTCCGGCTGCCAGTTTGAAGTTCCACAAACTTTTCTTCTACTACTGTCTCAGACTCAGATTCCGCCGGCCTGATTTGGATTCAGGAACGCGCAGTCATTCCTTGAAAACCACGAAGCATAACCGGAATCAACCAGGCCTAAAACAAATCTACGGAATAAAAAAAGTAAAAAAAGAAGAAACAAATCTTAGCCCTTTTTTATATATATATATATTTTGGCACAAAACCACTAGTTATCGTGAGCGCGGTTTCCCGACAAGCAGGAACTTACTCTCTGTACGTAATGTTCCCCCATTTTTAGGAGCGGACGAATAAAAGAAGAGGAAAGTGCCATAAGGAGGAGATCCTTGGCGCCATATTTAACGTGACGGCTCACGCCAACAAATGGCGCTGTTCCGTAACAAAAGAGAACATCCATATCCTCGCGCGCATTCTTTCGTTAAATATATCGGTGTTCCTGCCGGAAAGTACTCGGGAAAACTCGTGAACGCGCGAATAAGACGACCGAAATACATCCTGAGGTACCGATGATGCCATTGATTATACGCATGTGCATTGCAACACGGTCTATTTTTTCTCGACTACCGCCACAGGATAGCGCCGAAAAACACGCCAAAGTAGACAAACACTAGACTTGTTCGCAAACACCCAAATGCTTCGCGGATCACTCAGATCGAACAAACGCGTGCAATCACCCGACCGGGGGCCGTTTTGCCTCTCTTAAAAACAGTCCAGCCAACGCCAAAACCTGACAGGGCTCTGACAAGCACCCCTAAACTTCTTCAGCAACACCGTGACCAAAACCATAGGCGCCGACTACTTCACTCAGCCTCAGCCAAACGACGGCAATCATGTCGGCGGGATCTTCCCGCGCTGTTTGGTGGACGGCTGTACGGTGGACCGCAGAAAACCCTACGAGCCAGTAGAGCCAATCCAATGCCATATACGTGTCACGTGATCTTCGGGAAGTGCTCAGCGACGCGCGGGGCACGTAGTCACGTGATAAATTCACAGCTTTGGATGGGCTAGAACGGCTTCGATGCGTTCCGTCGTAGCGCGAAACGGCAGTCAGCCTGCCTCTGCCCATCACACCGAAACGAACGTTTCAGGAAGTACGAAGTTGGTGTTCACCAAAAAGAAAGAAAGAGGGAAAGAACGAAAGAGAAGAGAGAGTGAAAGAGAGAGAGGTAACAAAAATATAAAGGGTCGGCTGGAGCTGTCTTGCGTAATGGGGACGGTCCGAAAAGAACTAAAGAAAATGCGGGCAAGGCGGCGAATCTTGCGAGTGCTGGCCGGCACACACTCACGCTACCCTGGCGACTTTATTTCTTCTTTCCGCATCGAGTGGCGGATCGGACAAACATCGTTGCCCGCTTCCTTCCGGTCCTACCTAGGTGTGGTCGACGTTTTTTGCGAGCCCGGTCGTCCGTACTGCCTTCGTGAAGCCGTCTCGCAGTCGACATCAGATGAATTTTGTTCAGGTCCCGCGGTTTGGTGTCCTTGTTAAGCCCTGGTCATTTCCCTTGTCCCTAAACCCTCGTTGTTGTAGTTGTTGTCGTTGTTGTTGATGTAGTTTCGGCATTATTCGATTTTGGGTGAGGCGGGCACTGGTCCGTTTCCGCGTTTACAATTAGTCGTGGCCCGCGGTAGTTCCTGAACTTCCTTCGAGTCTCCAGGAGTGCATGTTTGAGGAAAAAAGTGGTCCGATGAAAGAAACGGGCACGTCCGAGACTCCATCGCTTCATCTCGCTGGCTCGCCGGTCGTTCTTGTTTTTGGTGCTGCTGCTGCTATTATTATTATTGTTATTATTGTCACCGGTAATGTCGTTTGTAGTAATGGTGTTGTCGCTCCTGATGTTGTTTCTGCTTATCGGTTTTCCTTTTATTTCTTCTTGAGTTTTACTTCGGAATTGTTTTGCGACATAGAAACTGAACACGCCCACCTCTCAGTTGTTTACATCAACGTCCTGCAGCTACCTCCTTGTTTCGATTTCCAAAATTGCGGCGATTTAGAATCCCAGTCGACCGCATCGAAGTTTTGCTCAGTGGAGTTGCGGTTCAATATATTTATTCACGTCAAATTGTATGTTCAATTGTGCTGATAGGTGTTGCGTCAGTTTTAACATATCAATGACGCTCGCTGACGGATTAGGAACAGCAAAAGCAACACCCCATTTTTTCTTTCTTTTTTAGTTGTTGACGGCTTATGAATGACAGATTGTGAATGATTATTAAGGTCGTTCCTCACTTCACCTTTAGCTCCATGTTGTGCTTACACTGAAATCTCAATGACTGCGCAACGAAGGAGACGCCCTGGCGTTCCTAAATAAATAAATACTTTTTAGCGATATAGTTATTGGTTAGAGAACACAACAACAGGGCAGTTCTTAAAATTTCAGCTCGGGCCTGAGTGGCTCGCGAATGGAACCAAACAATTCGCCAAGGCAGCGGCGAAAGCACCGTCTAAAATTGTTGCGTACAGCTTCCAACTAATAGCGTCATAAAATCCAACCGGTTATAAAGCCCGTAAAACAATTCATTTTCGGAATTCTCAGCTTGTATAGTGAGTGACAGCTTAAGAAACGGAGGGCGTGGCTTATTGTGTTCACGCCTCTTTCGAAATAATAAAACGTTTTGAACAAAACTAGAAAAGTGGACAACGTAGACAAGCAAGTGTATGGAAATCGTGTTCTTGAAGGCGCGAATACAGCGAGTGGTTCGTCCTCCTTTCGATCGGTCCTTCCATCAAGAGCAGGACTATACGCCTCGTGAACGGGGAGCGCACGTAAAAAAGGTGGGGCAACACAAATCGGCAAGGCGTCGTTCGAAAACCGATCAGTGATGATAACACATCCGTAGCAATGCAGGCGTTGCGGCGGGCTGCTCTCGATGCAAGGGGTTCTTCGTGCCCGCCGTCCTGAACCAATATCACATAGAGCATACAAGGCCTGCTACCTCTCCCTCCCCAGACGTCATCGATACTGGATCAACAAAGCGCCGCCAAGCTCGCGTCAGCATCGACGCCAGCGCATCTTGTAGCATCTTATAATGAGTGCGACTGTAGCGGGCGGCGACGCCAAGCAAACACCTCCTAGATAACAAAGCCGTAGTGCTGACAGAGGTGTCGTCATCAGCGAGTGCTAACGCTCGTCACAGATTAGACACGACGATTGCGTCAACGTTCGGCTCAAACTTGACTCGAAGCCGAGCTCTGACGCAGCACTTGTTTCCAATCTGTGTCCGGCATTGGCCTTCGCTCGTGACGCAAAAAATGGCAGCACAAAGGCCTTGTCTTCTATAGGTGGTGTTGCGCCAAGACGGAAGCGTCCGCTTCCTGCGGGTCGTCGGGGGTCCACTAATGATGACGTCATCTTCGAGGGCCTGGTCTTCTCGATGGTATTACCTGGACGGACATGGCGTTGAAGCGTGCGTGATAAACACCCATCAAAGAGAGATACCGCTGCGCTCAAATCGCGAGCGCGTGCAGAGTGCGTGAGAGAAATGGAAGCACGGCCGGCGAACGTTGATTTGGGAGCGAGGCGATTGCGAGATCCCGATCGAATCAAATCAAAGGTGTCTGCCTATACTTCCCGCAAAAGTTTTCGAGAGGCTTATAGGTCGATAGGAAGAATCAATACCCAATCTTGATGAATTGCTCGGAGCGCAAGTGCATGACTATAGAGCGAGTGGCTTCCTATATCGCGTGAAACCAATTTTCTTTCAACCCCGCCACACGAAGCTTCCTTTTAGAGATACGGATCAGAACATAAACGAATTTTCCATTGTGTGTGCGCTTAACATTTGCGCAATCTTCGTCTTGTTGCTAGACTGCTTCTGACGCTTCCGTTTTATAGCTTTGTTTTCTTTTTGCTTTATGACATACGCACAAATAAAATACCACGGAGCGTAAAGTGTCACGCAATTTTTAACTTTGCAGAGCAAGCGCTGAAAAAAGGCTTTTAAGCGTGAAACGGTCTTTGGCTAGGTGCTCCGCGTTTCGTAAAGCCTGATAGTCGTGGCAGCGACGCTCGATGCCGATTGGTTAACGGGAGAGGTCACGTGACAAGACGGGTCGACCACCTGTGCGCACTGAGGGAGAGGAACTCGAGAGTATGGAGGGCTCTGGAAGATCGCCAGGTTTATCAGCCCTGCATCGGTGAAACTCAGAGTATCGCTAAACGTTTGTGATGTTAGAACCTTTCACCTATGCAACACAACTACCTAGCAATTTCCCTATAAATATTTGTTTCTTGAAGGTTCGTCTTAGTTTTGCTCGCGTTTTGCTGATTTTAGTTGTGAGCAAACGTTCCTGGCGAAGACATCCCCGTCATTGACAATTTGAGAAAACATTTGGGTACACTTCGGGCCTGTCATTTGGCTTTCTCTAGGTACCATATTTATTTATCACGTGCCTCGACGTGAGGTATTAATATCCGTTTAAATTGACCTCGAGACCAAGATGGGGCGCTGAAATATCATCTCACTTTGGCACCTACATACATCTAGATGGCGCCATAAGACAACACCTGATACCTGCGTGCCACCATACGTTAATATTATATACTTGACTGCGTCACACTATAGTTTGACTAGCTACATACTGTGTTCGCACATGCGCTCCTCTTCACCAATGTGAAAAAAAGACATTCGTTGCAAACCTTATGCCCCGTCAGAAATGCTTCTTTATTTGCTGTTTAAGGGGTGGTGCAACAATATTCAATAGACCGATCTCACTATGCGTTCGGCGCATGCGTGACGCCGCCATAACTTTAGTTCTCAGGAAGCAGACGGCCGTGCACGCGAGGGCTCGTGCCTTCTCGTGCTTACACGCGCAGTGCTTCAGCGAGGTTGTTGCACGTGCACAAGGACTAAAGTTCCCTCGATGCATTGCGGCAGCGGTGGCGTAGTTCAAACTGGCTGGTGATATCGGTCTACACGGCTTACTGGCACTATACTTCGTTTCAGCTTGGGTCCAGACGCAGCCGATGCTACAAGCACGAGCGTGTGGCCCTGAACAGTGCCTGTACTGCACGAGCGCGCGTGCTTGGCAGGGACGCTGGAAGCCCGGAGCTCGCGCTTGTAGCATCGGCTGCGTCTGGACCCAAGTTGAAACGAAGTATAGTAGGACACGAGGTTACTCGCACGCAACGCCACTGGCCTAGAAACTCCTTTGTTGCGGTGTAATTTCAGAGACAAAAGCGATCATTTTCATTCAATCTCTCCTTTGCAAAATTTGATGACGTAAAGTGGGGATCGCAGTACAGCCATATGACGATATTTGAATGCTGTTCATAGATTGGACCCGAGCATTCCGTGGGCACTCAATTTGGGCTCGTGATAATTACGAGCTTGAGAAGCATTCGGGTTGTGGCCCGTGTTCAATCGCTGCAACGACGACAATAGCTGAGCCATAACAATTTTTGGAACTCAGCGCGTCTCCTGTGCGTTGCCAACCCCAGCGTGTGGCTATGATCAACATTGGCGGCATATAATCGGCTCCAGATCACGCGGCCGCTTGTTCTGGCTGCGAGCTGAGGGGCGAACGCTGCTCGTTTTTCTTTAATTTTTTACTTGGATTGCGGGGGTGAAAAACGAACGCGTGTTCCATAGGTCATTAAAGTCAGGGGTCCGTTCTAAGCGGTATTTGCGCAAAGTACAAAATTGTTGCATCGCCCCTTTAATTCGTCCCTATTTCTTAGGTTTTTAAAACACGCTCAGGGGTACCGACAGGTGGCCAAAAGTTGACACTTAGCCACTATGAACGGCGTCTGATATGTAGAGTGTCACCATGAAGACGTTTATTTTTCTACCAGTACTTTTATCCCACCTAGTTTATGCGGGGGAATATACGTGCCGCAGCTAGCAGCTCGTGAAGAGAAAGGTCGCGCAGCAGAACCCAAGGATCCCGGGTTCAATTCACTCAGCTGCACGTTTCAGTCTACATGGGCAACGTACCGGCGTGCGGTCTTGAAGACTCAGACGCTATACCGTTCACTGGGTCGACGCACGATCCAAGCACGAGCGCCTGCCAGACGCGCTAGTATGCGCGCTCGCGCCGCAGCTCGTGGCCACTGGATTTCCCATCTAGAGCGGAGACACCGGGCGTCCATTGGGGTTGCCTAACTTTCCGCTTTCTAAACATACGCACAACATAATATTTCATTTATTGCTTAATTCACTCCGTAGGCAACTTCTCCCTGATCTACGAGGAAGCACATCAGACGTCTCTTCTGCTGTTTCCGTTCTTTTCTTTCACTTCAGATTTTTTGTAAGCGATCCGGTTTAGACTTTTTTGTTCTCATATAGGGACTGTACCTGGGGCAGTGTACACGGCTCCAGCGACCACCGGGTGTGATCGTGATCCGAAAAGTACCCCGTCTGTCCCGCTCCACAAGCCCGCGCACATAGCGCGTGCGAGTTTCGTCTTCTCATTAGGTTGGAATCCGAGCGCGAAGAGAGGATTGTGAATTCCTCCGAAATGCTTCCTACGTCGGACAACTTCTCCTTCCTGTTGCCGAGTGCTGCCGGTTCCTTGTGGATCACGAAGGTTTTCAACAAAAAAACGCATGCGAGCACATCAGCTTCCTTTTATTATTAGTAGTAGTATTATTCTTTTCTTCGGACTAGTTCCTCGTTTAAGGGAACGAATGTGAAAATAAAAACGTAACTTTCCGAGGAAAAGCACCCGCTATAATACGGTTAGGTATGAACGACAAAAATATAAGAAGTAAACAATTCTAAATTTGATAATCCCACCCTTTCAGTTAAGCGGAATATACTCTTTTTAGCACGCAACTCGAGAGATCGTTCATTTTTAAGGAAATTCCTTACTCCGAAAAGAAACAAAAAAACAAGCTCCTTCTTTTTATAAATGTTTTTTTTTCAGCGTGTTCAATTTGGTCGTGAATACAACCCTCGATCCTACGATCATTCAAAATGGGCAGCAAGGCCACAACGAACCTATCTAGGCGTCCTTGCACACCACTCATATCGCTGCTTCTAAACGAGCTACTTCGTTGTGAAGCCAAACCAACTACAGAATCGGACTTTATTCTATCTGTACTTATTTGTACTTTGCTTAAGTCGATGCAATCTTAGTTGTTTTTTGTTTTTTTCCGAGTCCTTGAGGTTCACACGTCTAAAAACAAAATGTAGGCGCCAGAAACGACGCAACGATAAGGTGTCAACACTTGACTCCGACCTGCTGGAGATTGCTACAAATTCTTGTTCGCAATTCCGTACGCCGATTTTATTCTACTTCTCTTTTAAAACCACTACTTACATCTTATACAAAAATGCGGGCGTCTCCTAGCGCGTATAAGCTATCTAACGTAGCCAACACGGGTTTCTAGATGACCAAGATTAAGGTTAAGGTTTAGGCAAAACCAGTTCGCAACGAACAAAGTGGGCAAGAAGTGCATTAGGTGCAATCGCACTTCCATGACACAATTCCACGCCCACTGGGCGTTCAGCGGATAAAGTACGCTCTTGTATGCGAGTAATGCAAACGTCCGTTTATTCTTTTTCTGCCGACGTTACAGGAGCGATCATTGTGTCACTGTCGTTTCCAACGGCGCAATATGAACGACAAAAACTGACCCGTATGAGTGGTCGGCTTGCAGTTCCTCCGATGATACCACTTAAGCCGTTTACTATCGTACGGAGCTCTGTCCGTCACGTGACGGAGTCGTGACTGTTGGGCGCGCGACCTCGTGTCGGAGGGCAGCTCGTTCGCGGAGTATTGTTCCAACCAGTTGCGGTGTTTCGTTGAGGGGCGTTGTTTCCTGCGGTAGAAATTTGAATCTTTGTCCGCGACAAGCAGTTTGGGGATAAAATCAGCAAAAATAGGATTGAGATTCATTCGCGGGAGGGGGGCTCTGTTTCGTTCGCAGCGGAACCAGGAAGGTCAAAGGTCAAGTAGATACAAAAGGGCGTGTCCACCGGTCTAGGGTGCAGCTGCATCACGTTGGCTGGTGGTTAAGAAAGCGGAAGTTATAAAATAAAACATAATATGACACGAAAGGAAAAACGACGTCTGGTGTCACGAATGCGGCGATCTATGGCACAGATGTCAATCTTCGTTATGGGTCGTCCATTGGAGAACAACGGGATTAACGAGCGTGAGCATTGTTGAGCAAGATGGATTTGTACGCGTGCATGAAACATGTGGACAAACCTCACTTGCATTACGTAATACGACCTCTGAATGTGAGACGTCTACAACCATGTTTTTTATGTGTTTTTTATTAATAAAAGGTTTAAATCACTATTGTGTCGTTGTCAATTCAATCGCAGTAAGACGTAACTGTTTCAACTACGAGGCTGAAGCCATCAATAATGGAACCGACAAGTTATGGCTTTACTTCAGTTAAATCCCCTTTAGACTTGATTCTTGACGTTCTTAACATATAATACGAGCGTTAGCTTCCACCTTCGCGCTCATAACTGAGACCAAAAAAAATGCTACACGATTTGTTTCTTTTTTTGTTTTAATGCGTTAAAATTTATTGCTTTGATTCATGCAGTTGTCTTTGGCTTGGACGGTCGTGGTTTGATTTGAACTGGCTTGGTTGCTGTTGTTGTTAGCGATGTAAAAGTAGAGAGTGGAGGAGAGTCAATCGTGTAGACTGGTTTGTACTGGACTGGACTGGAGTGTTCTGGTTTCACGAAGACGCGGCGCGGTGCGCGGTTCCTGCCGTGCTCTTTCGCGCTCTTGGTTCGCTCGGTACCTCCACTTTCCATCTTGAGGAAAAGGGAAAGAGTCTACTGGCACGCGTCCAATGACGCGCCGCGGTAGCGGGAGAGGGAGGAAGCCGTGGTGACTGCATCCGAGACTGCCGACGCCCGGGAGAAGAGACTGGCTCTCCGAACACAACAGTGTGCGGACCGTTGCGAGGTTGGAATTCACATCCTTCGCTGAGTCGCAAGCGTTGCGCTAAATGCATTTCGTCGAGAAATAAGCGTGGCGACAGCAGCTATTTCAGCATCATTATTTTATGACCGCATTCATTGGTGTGGAATTAACGGCGCAAATACAAGAAAAAAGGATAGCCGAGGGAGACAGGATAGAGCGCGGAACATTAGCTGACGTTTAATGACAAATAAAAAAGAGGAAAAAGAACCTAAGAATGCTTCTAAAAGATGCATAATGAAAACCCGCAAAAACATATGCTATAGCTATAGGCAGTGTATGCTATAGCCATACACTGCCTAAAAATGAATTGCTAAGGATACTAAGCTTTAAGCTGCGCGCGTTCATTGGCCACGAACATAAAGTCGTATATTCGCATGCGAATCAGTTTTAACCGAAAGCAATCCAAAGGATGAGGCGTGCTCATGTCCACTCGGCGAGTTAGATTTGGCTGATGTGGCAGGAAACCTTAAATCAGAGTGAAAAGGTAAACATTTCTTTTAGGTATGAAAAGTAACGAATTATCTACATTGTGTGTCATTTCTCAGCAAAACCAAAGGCAGTTCGTGATTCTTGCGTTTTGGTGTGCTTGTGTCACTCCACAATATGCGCATCGCTAAAGCAAACGTAATTCACAAACCCCGTAACAAAAAAAATTTTTTAAAACATACATGCCGTTGTTTCACCGGGATTTTCTTAATAACATGCATTGCAGTCATAAGATATATGAAGGAGAACAGCCCGTCAGGCTTATTTAGGTCGTCTGCCAGTCATTGAGGACGTTCTGGTTCAAACTGGAACTGGAACTCAAAGTTTGGTATCCAATACCTTGACTCTTGGAGAAATCGTGAGATTATATAAATTATGGACACCAAAGTGATCTTAAAAAGGCTGATGGAGTGATGTCGCTCATATTACTATACAAGACGTGACGACCGAACCATACAAATTAGATAGAAATTTATTAGCTCACTGCGCAGACACTATCCTATAAATAAAGAAAGGCGCATACAAGAAACAAATGAGACATGGCAAGGCCTGTATTATCGGTGGATGACTACGGATGCACCCTACGGAATGGGTGGCTATTAGCGCCACCTCCTGGCAGTAAACAGGTCTTAATCCCTCGTGCCTCCTGAATACTCCCAAAAATAGTGTAAATGATGCCGGCAAATTGTGCAAACCTGAAAAAAAAAATTCTGTTACTGTTTTTT
>JAZHYW010053440.1:0-28252 GCA_037355805.1 Ixodes ricinus
AATCGGAAAACAAAATTAAGTAACTAAAAGGCAGTTCTACATTCCCAAATTTTGCACTACTAGTGTTCAAATAATATAAGAAAATCAATGCGTTAATATAAATTACCACAATACGTTTATTTTCATTCCAAAATCATCGAGGTCGCAAATGGAAACGTTTATCTACCGCGAGGCAAGCGATAGAAATAGGCCGCTAAGTGAGGATATTCGCGATTCTCGATTTTCTCTTCTTCGGTCTGCCTAGTTTCGTGCTTCAATGATTGGAAGCCGAACTCTAGCGCACATGCCTCTCGTAAGCTAGCTTTTGCTCCCAGCCGTCTTCAGCGATATTATCTAAGGCGGAAGTTTATTCGACATGGCTCTTTAGATGTGATCCTAAGGAAACAAGCGAAATCCGAAGCGGATCATGAGATAAACGAAAACCGGCTGCAAATCACCGCCTTGAGTGATTTCTCACGTTCCACTCCTTGTCTCTTTTAAAGAAATCTATCTTTGTTCGTTCTACGCTCTAATCGAGCAGCTCAAAAGACGCCCCAATTTGATGCCTAAAGAGGCCCCACGTCATGCGTAGGGCTGGAGTGGGATTTGCAACAGGTGCCCGATACTTGGGCCGCCGAAAGCTAATAAATAAACCACTCTTGAGGGTAACCAAACGCCAGCCATCTTGTTGGAACACGCCGTCGTTCGCAATTGCCTTAGGCTTCATCTGAAATCGTAGAAAACAATTTTTCGTCCTCCGTAGATGTTAAAACAGTCCCCGACTGAGCAAAATAATATCGCATAAGATTTTAGGCACTGTATCTAAAGCTCCATAAAGTTGCATTTTCAATCGGACCTTTTTTCAACTGTACCCACTCTGCGCTCAATATGGCGACGACCAAATGACGAATAGGGAATGGAGTTTCGATTCTCTGCAGCGTAGCTCGTTTCCGAGCTCTAGGGCAGCCCTGGTGAGGTTATGGTGTAAGCCTTGAGGGAAAGTGTGATGCAGGCTAGGCGGTTTCTCGGGCCAAGTCTAATTGGCGGACCATAATCTGAGTTTGGGAAGCAGACCCTCCTCTGAACTTGAGGACCAGACAAGATGCTAACAAGAAAAGGACGTCTCTTTCGCCCGACATGTGCGAAGTAAAAGCGATAGCTGTAGCACGCTCGCGCAAAGCGGATAAAATGATGCTTGCCTGCGGCCTCTCGTCGGCGGTCAGTGTGGTCGCGACGCCGGCCGCGAGGCGCGGAAGCCAGCCGTTTCCTCCGCGCTCACGCCTGGGACAGGGTATGGCTCTGGCGCTGGTGCGCCATTAGAAAGAGTCTCTGAAGAGTGATGACGCAAGTGGAGGCGCAGGTTTTCTCGGTATTGAGAGCGGTGAATGCCGGCGTAATGTTGATGTCGAGCGAACAGCAGAGAGGCGGACATATGCAGATAGAGGAGGCGAATTTCTTAGGGGAAGGGCTGCAAGACGACGACTTTTCGTAGAGCATAATTTACGTTTCGATTTGCGTTCGAGTATTACAGATGGTAAAGCGAAATCAAACGCGATGGGAGTTTTTAAAAGCCTCCAACATGAAGCGTAGCAGCTAGAAGCTGCCATAGTGGATAATCGTATAACACGAAAAATGTATAAAATATATTTTTGAAATTATCGTTAGCAGACGACAGGGGAAGACTTAACGCTTCCTCATCGTCCCGCCGTTTTCGGCGGGTCGTCGGGCTCTTCTCTCTTCCTTCTTCGCGCGGTGTGCGCAGTTGGAACACACCACTTCTCTGTATGCGCGCCATGAAGGCAACGAATAAAGGCGGGTTCACACAACACCGTTTTCTTATGTTTTCTTGTGTTACGTGTTAAGTCCCCCAAAACATGAGTGTCTCAAAAGTCGCATGCCAGGCCATTTCTTAGAGCTGGTAGCCACGCATTATATTGTCACGAATGACACTTGATAAGGCGACGAAATAACTGAAGGAACTGGACGTTTAAAGGGGCGACCTTGTGCCCAAAACAAAAGAGGAGGAGGTTAGCGTCGCAGGCGTCGATGTCGGCGAAACAGCAGTATTTGAGCGCTGGGGCCAAACTGCCTACGGCTCGCCACGTGGAGACCCTTACGTAGACGCGTGGGCTTTCGGAACAATCGGCGTAGAAGGTTTGGCGCGTAGAGCATTCTACTCTCGAATAAGCAACATGGTTCTCGAATTTGCCAGAACGCGGCATTACAGAAACAACAAAATTGTGTATCCGCGGCCAGGCATCGAACTTTGCCTTTTCGCGTGGGAGGAAAGCAGGAACTTTCAGGCCACGGGCACACTAACTACTTGGCCGGCTGCGCGCGCCATCACTTCCCCCTTCAAAAAGTGCATCGCCCTAATGTGACAGAAAAGGAAACAAATCAGTTAAAAGCACAGCAAACTAAAAAGTTATTTGGAACACATAAGGTCTAGAGGCCTACCGAGCGTAATATCACTTGAGTCGAACGACGTGAACCACCTCGGGTCGCGGTCGGCGTCGTGATAATGTGTGCGTTATGTCGGGCACCACTTCGTAGTTGTGATCTCCCAAGCGTCGAAGGACAATGTAGGGTTCAAAATAGCACTTTAAAGCTTCTCGCTGGGGCCACCACGTCGTATCGGTGTCCACACACACACAGGCTCTCAGGGCTGGAAGTGAACGTCCAGACAACGAAGGTTGTAGCTGTCTTCTTAATGGCGAAAAAAGCCCTTTTTATTCGACAAGGTTCTTTTTATACAGTCGCGTGTCAACCAAACAAAGAATACAAATATAGGCGCGGTCGCGTTATCAGAGTGATAGCGGCGCGGCCGCCTCATGACACTACATCCTCCCTTTTCGCAACAACGTACGTTCTTACAGTCAGATAGCTTCTACAAACAGTTAATCATTGATTCCGAGCCTTTTCACAGTTTTGAATAGACGACCGAACGAGACTGCCGTTGTTGCGGAGGTGGCGTCGCGTTGGCGGGAACCGGCCTTTGGCGTTGGGGACTCTGGACAGGTGTCACAACCGACTCTCCGGAGTAATGTGGTGTCACGGAAACTAGATTTCCTGATGGAGCCGCCGGAAGACTTCAGTCTTTACCACCCGGTGATGGCATGTCAGGAACCCGGGTCTCTGAGACTTTCTGGCTGGCTGTTTCCCCTGGTACCGCAACTACTTGGCGTCGGTTTCTGAGCAGAAGGTTGTCGTATTCTCGACCCAGTAGATCCTTGGGGTCGAGGATACCTGGACCACTTTCGCCTCGGTGCTTGCTTGCGGAAGCCAGACCCGCTGTCCTGCAGAACGGCTAGGCAGAGACGTCGCTGAATGACGCTTATCGAAATCCGCTTTATGTTTTCTCCGATTTCTTGCATCACGCAGTCTCCAGTATGCATGGTCCACGGTTCTAGGCTCGAGCGAACTTAGGTGGCAAGGGACTCTACTGCGTAGACATCTCCCCATTAACAACTAAGCAGGACTGTAATCGGACGGACCCGGTGTGCTTCGATAGTTCAGAAGTGCGAGATAAGGATCGTCGGCCTTTCTTAGTAAGATTTTGAGTGTCCTTACCGAGCGCTCTGCTTCTCCGTTGAACTGGGGAGATCGAGGACTGCTCGTTACGTGGTGGATGCCGTACGCTCTCGAGAACCTCTCGAAGGCGGAAGAGGAGAACTGCGGCTCGTTGTCGGACCTCACGATCTCTGGTATTCCGCGCCTTGCGAAGAAGCTTTTGAGGTGCTCGATGACTCCAGCTGATGTTGTGTCTTTACCCAGCAGAGCCAGCTCGGGGTATCTAAAATAGTAGTCAACAACGACCAGGTTTGGAGAGTCTTTCAGTTCAAATAAGTCAACGCCCACTTCTCGCCTTGGAATTTCGGGTGTGGTCGTCGGAAGCATGGGCTCGTGGAATTACTTTCTGAATTCGGCGCACTTTGAGCAATTCGCGACGACTTCACCCAATGCGGCGCTAACCACTGGCCACCAGATAGACCCCCTTGCCTTGGCGAGGCAATGGACGATTCCCTGGTGCCTCTCGTGGGCTCGCGCTAGCATCTCTTTTCGGAGGCTTCTTAGGACGATAAGCTTGGCGCCGTTCAGTAAGAGTCCATCACAGATCGTTGTGGTGCCCCTCGCTGACCATTAAGGCTTGAGAAGAAAAGAGAGCTTATCTTTGGGTGGCCACGTTGAATGGCATGCATTGCAACAGGGCTGCACACTCCGGATCCACTTTCTGCTCCAGCTGCAGCTTTTCCAGCAGAGACTCGGCCGCTGGGAGTGCTTTTAGAGACCACATGGCGAACGACGAAACTTCGGCGTCTGTCATGGTGGAGTCCGGTGGCCCGCATCCGTGAGCCTTGACCTAAATAAGGTGTCCACCGTAGCGATACTTTTCCCTGGAACATGCGTCATGTTAAAGGAATACCGCATGAGTCATATTCGAGAGCGTTGAACTCTGGGTGGCAATTTGTCTATCTGATCACGGCCCAGGCGGGGAAGCAAAGGCGTGTGATCGGTCTCGAAAAGAAATGTTAGTCCTCTCAGGCACTCGTCGAAGCGCTCCACCGCCCATGTTAGTGCGAGAGCTTCTTTTTCTATTTGCGAGTACCGCACCTTGGGTTTTGTCAATGCCCGTGACGCTTAGGCTACTGTCCTCACTCTCCCGAAGGTTGGTCTTGCATCATGACTGCGCCGATTCCGTACCAAGAAGCGTCTGCCGCTACGATTGTCGGGCATTCCGGATTGTACCTTGCTAAGCAGATGTCGGAGCTGAGGGCTTCTTTGAGCTTCTTGAATGCTTCTTCCTGGTGTTTGTCCCAGACGAACTCTGTTCTTCAGTAGAAGTTCACGTAAAGGTTCCGACATCGTGGAGGCTTCTGGGAGGATTCTTGCCACGTGGTTGAACATTCCCAGGAAGCCTCTGACTTCATACGTAGTCTTCGGCTGGAGTAGGTTCTTGATGGCTCGCGCCTTCTCTGGGTACGGGTAGATTCCTTTTCATCTGAGACTATGCCCAAGAACCGAATCGTTGAGGCTGCAAACTTGCACTTGTCCCGGTTCAGCGTAACTCCGGCTGCCTGGAGTCTCTTGAGAACCGCTGCCAAGCGACGATCGTGCTCCTTCTTGTCTCTCCTGCAGACCAAGATGTCGTCCATGTAGTTTTGACCCTTCCATCCCGTCGAGAATTTCCGAGAATTTTCTTTGGAATATCTCTGGGGCTGATGTAATTCCGAACGGGAGCCTCTTGTAGCAAAAGCGACCATAAGGCGTAATAAATGTCTTCAGCTCTTGGCATTCTTCGGACAGGCGCACTTGGTAGAACACCGAGTTTGCGTCCAGCTTCGAGTACACATTAGTGGTTTCCAGGCAGCCCATTACCTGATCCATCGTTGGTAGAACGAGTCGCTCTCGTCGCACAGACTGTTGAGATGCGTTAAGTCCACGCATATTCTGACTGCACCCAAAGGTTTCTGGACAGGTACTATCGGGGCGCACAACGCCGTGGGAGTGCTCACTTCGCGGATGATGCCGTCCGCTTCCAGGCTGTCTAGCTTTTTCCCTGGGAGCCCCACGAGCGGTGTTCGAAGATTCTAAACGACATAAGTTGCGACTTCGCATGACTTCCCTTTCCAACTGATTTCTGCTTGGAACTTTCCTAACGTGATATGGGATTCGTTGTTTTGGCCACGAAGATTTTCTGCTTTGATAAGCTGCTTGGGTTGACCGGGAAACGATTCGCTGACGACGGTTACTTCCGCGCCAGTGTGAACTTTTGCTCGCAAGCCGCACCTGTTTATCTGCAGATCGACAAAGCGGGTGGATGACTTTGCGATATCACCGTGGATTTTCCCAAGGAACTTATCTTCGTCTGACGCTTCCACGGCAATTCCGTCTTGCTTGGTGACAATTAGTGTCTTGTTGCGGCAGACCTTTTCAAAATGTTCGATTTTACAGCAGAACGAGCACTTTTCCCGAAGAGCTGGACAGCCGCTCATTTGATAAGCGGAATACCCACAGTACCCGCAAAGTGTTTGGCCTGAACTTTGCTTGTCGCTCGTTCTTGCGAGGTCTTTTTCTGGAGTTTCTTCTGTCGGACAGCGTCGGTGTTAACTCCGGCGTGCGCCGGACCTTTGAGATCTACTTGCTGCCTCTTAACCGTTTCGCTGGTTCTTGCCTTAGCAAGCGTGGTAGCCAAGGTCAAATCGGGGTCCATCTGCAGAGTCGCGGACAGACGTTGGTCTAAGAGCCCTACCACAAAGCGGTCGCGAATAAGTCGGTCCTTCATCGTTCCGAATTTGTACCTCTTAGCTTGCTTGAGCAGCGCAGTCATGAACTGGTCTACTGTCTGTCCGTGCTCTTGTTTTCGTCTATTAAAACAAGCGCTCCCGTAGACGATGTTTTTCGTGTGAACAAAATAACCTTGAATCTTTGACTTCACTAGTGCGTAATTCTCGAAATCAACGTTTTTTACGTCGAGCGACCTGAAAATTTCTCGAGCCTTCCTTCCCATAGTGTAAAGAAGCGTCCTTACTTGGGTTTCCTCGTTCTTTTCGTTGAGGGTGGTGGTGAAGCTGAAGTCCTAGATTTCTTCGAGCCACGCCGGCCAGTCGCCCACGTTGTCAAATTCGAAGGGTTGCGGTGGCTGGAGCGATGCCATGGCGACGTGAATCTCGATGCGTTCCTCCTCCTGAGTGCAGTGCTATCCGCTGTCGGGGCTACGCCACCCCACTCTAGCAGCATGTCTTGTTAGTGGCAAAAAAAGCCCTCTTTATTCGACAAGCGTTCCTATTATACAGTCGCGTGTCAACCAAACAAAGAATACAAACATGGGCGCGGTCGGGTTATCAGAGTGATAGCGGCGCGGCCGCATCATGACACTACAGCAGCCGCCGGCGCCGACACGTTCCTGGTCTTGGATACGGACTCGGGCGAGCTGGCGGACTTCTCGTCGTTGCCAACCACCTGGTCATCGTCACTTCCGCCGCCGCTAGCTGGAGAGGTAGCAGGGCGTCAAGCATCGTGGTCAGCTTGCGACCATGTACCAACTGGAATGGTGTAACCCCATTGGCCTCTTTACCCACTATGTTGTAGGCGAACGACACATAAAAGGCACAACCTCGTCCCACGTATTATGTTCCACGTCGACGTACATCGACACCATTTGGGCGATGGTCTTGTTTAGGCGTCCCGTTCGCGCATTAGTGTGAGGATGGTACGTCGTGGTTCGCCGGTGGTTGCTGTGACTGAGACGGAGGGTCTCTTGCATCAGACGTGCCATGAACGATGACCCGCAATCTATAATCAGAACATCGGGAGCGCCATGCCGCAGGATGATGGACTCAATGAAAAACTTGGCGACTTCCACAGCAATCCCTGAAGGAATTGCTTACGCTTTGGCGTATGGCGAGAGATAATCTGTGGCGACGATCATCCAGCGGTTTTTCGACGTTGGCGGCGAGAAAGGGCCAAGTAAATCCATTCCGATCTGCTGGAACGGTGTGGATGGGGGAGCAATCGGATACAGAAGTCCTGACGGCTTCGTCGGCGGTTTTTGCGTCGCTTACACTCAAGGCATGATCGAGTGTAAAGGTGAACGGTATTCGGTAGCCTCGGCCGGTAGTAGTTTTCACGGATCCTGGAGAGCCTCCTGCTGTAGCAAAGGTGTCCATCTCTTTGGGTCGTCATGGCAGGCTTGGAAGATTTATTTTCGAAGGCTGGACAGAATAGCCAACAGCCATGCCGTGTTGTTGTTGACGAAGTTCTTTTTGTACACCACCCCTTGCCACCTAGGGCAGATAGGTATGATTCGTAAGAAAGCGCGGGGAACCATACTCGCTTGTTCTTCTACGCGCTCGATGAGTGCTCGCAGTTGAGGGCTGTCTGGTTGGAGTTCTGCCATGTCGCTGACATCCAGAGATCCGAGGAAACACTCATCGTCGTCGTCTTTGATGCAGGCAGAACCGGCCTCGTCTGGGGCCCTTGACTAGCAGTCGGCGTCATTGGGCTTCCGGCGTGACTTGTACACCACGGTCATGTCGAGCTTCTGTGATCGTAGGCTCCACCGGGCGAGGCGTCCGGAGGGGTCCCTTCAGATTCGCGGGCCAGCATGCGAGTGATGGTCCGTGACCACGCGAAGAGGACTTCCATCGAAATATGGGCAGAAGTTTGCCCAGACAACAGCAAGGCACTCCTTTTTCAGTCGTTGAGCAGTTCCTGTCCGCCTTAGACAGCGTCCCACTCGCGTATGCGATGACTCGCTCTGCCCCGTCCTCTCTTTGGACTAGTACCGCGCCAAGTCCGGTGTAACTGTTGTCCATGTGGATCTCTGTTTCAGCGAACTGGTCAAAATGGCCAGCAATTGGGGCTTCTGGAGTCTTCGTTTGAACTAATCGAATGAACGCCGTTGTTCTTCTGTCCACTCAAACTTACGGCGTCTTTCGTGAAGTGCGTCAGCGGTGCGGACAGCTTGGCGAAGGCACTAACAAACCGCCTGTGGTGGGCAGAGTCCGAGAAATCTTCTCACGGCCTTCTTTTCAGACGGCGGCGAAAATGCACTTACGGCGCGGGTCTTCTCGAGTCAGGGAGAACACCCTTGTTGTTCACCGCGTGGTCAAGAAACGTCAGCTCGCCATAAGCGAACCGACACTTTGTTGGCTTCAGTGACAGGCCCTGCGGTCTTGATGGCTTGAAGCACGGCTCGTAGTCGTCGCACGAATTCGTCGAAATCCCGTTAGAGTACCACGACATCGCCCAGGTAGACGAGGATGCTCTGCTTTCTTGGACCTGCCAGCACAGTGCTCATGACACGCTGTAAGGTGGCTGGTGCTGTACAAAGTCCGAGCGGCATCACTTTGAACTCGTATAGTCCGTCGATAGTGACGAAGGCAGTTTTCTCGCGGTCGCGTTCGTCGAGTTCAATCTGCCAGTAACCACTATTCAGGTCCATCGACGAAAAATATCGGGAGTGTCGCAGTTGGTCCTACGTATCGTCGATGCGGGGGAGTGAATTGACGTCCTTCTTAGTCACAGCGTTCAGTGGGCAATAGTCCACGCAGAAGCTCAGGGTTCCGTCCTTCTTCTTTACAAGGACGACTGGAGACGCCCACGAACTTCTTGAGTGCTGAATAATGTCGTCGTCGAGCATTTCCTGGACTTTATCTTGAATCAGCTTCCGTTCCTTTAAGGAGACTCGATACGGCGACTGGTAGACAAGGAGCGCGTTGTCGTCGGTAGCCATGCCATGTATCGTTATTCGTGTTTTGCGGACTTTCGACGGCGTTGCAAAACAGTCACTGTATTCAATGAGGAGATCCACAAGTTGCAGTCGCTTTGGAGCTGGGAGCTCGGGGTCTTTGTCGAGCTGCGGCGGCGACGTGCTTTTCTGCTCTCACGACAAGATTTCCCCAGGAATTGCGGTGAGGGCGGCTGGCGCCTGAAGCTCCTCGACATGGCCCACGGTCATACTCATCGTTAGGTGCTGTGGCTTCTCTCGAAAGTTTGTCCCGAGAACAGTTGTACGTCCTTCTTTAAGATCTGTTACGCCTCGTGCGACGCCAATTTCTTTGTCAAGGAGCGGTTGGACGCTGCCTTCCAGAAGAGCTGCACCGTGCATGGCTGCATCGGTTATGAAAAACACTCGACCGCGGTGGCAGATTCACATGGTCGACGATAACTCTGATCGTGGTTGACTTCGGGCTCCACCGGCGGCAGAACATGCTTTCGCAGTGTCAAATGTTCGCCCCGAGGTCGATGACGGCGCCGTACTCGCAGAGAAAGTCCATTCCGAGGAAAACTCCCCTCTACAGCCCTGCAGAACTGCGAACTTCACAGGGCATATCTCTCCATGGATCTCGACGCGAGCAGTGCATCTCCCGACTGGTGTAATGAGGTGTCCTCCGACGGTTGGTATTTGCTGTCCATCCCACGGCGTGGTGACTTTTCGAAGGCGGCGAGAGCCTCCGACTCAAGACTGGGGAGTATGCTCCGGTGTTCATGACGGCCGATGCGTCCTGGCGGTCCATAACTACGTTTAGGTTGTGGGGCAGCGTTGCAGGGGCGTCGTTGCGATCCGTGGCGCGGAGAGAGTGGGAGCGCTCCGGTGCTCTTGGAGGCTCTCTACTTCGGTCGTCTTCGACAACTCCACCTCCAGACGTTGCCGTACTTAGTTTTTCCGACGAGATAGGATGGAGAGGTTGTCTCAACGAGAGCGGCGGAAAGGCTAGAGCGCACTTCGAGGCGATGGCGAACGAAAACCTCTGGGTGGAGTTGGCACCGGAGACAGGAGTCATGGGAGGTATTCATCGATGTCCTTGTTTTGCGCCGAACGACCTCTGGGTCGTTCGGCGCAAAACGTCGTAGGTCCGTTTCTCGGTACGGGCCCCTCCGGTAGACGTGATCGGCCTCGCCGCAGTGATAACACAGCGGTCGTCGATCGACCGTGCGCCACACACCCGTCTTCCTAGGCGCCAGTTTTTAGTGCGGACGAGCTGGGGTTGCCATTCCCGACGTCGAAAAGTCTGCGGCTCTGGTAGGTCACGTCGAGGTGAGGTCGAATACTGCAGGGCAGCTGGCGCCGGACTCCGAGCTACCGCGGCGTAGTTCAGAGATGGCTCCTCGGGTGCTGATACTCTGGCAGGACCCTCCGGTTGGAATGCCCGCTTAACTTTCTCGCGGACCACTTCGGCTATCGACAGCCAACCAGTCTGCCGGGCAACAGGCAGGAGGCTTCTTGATTTCATCCCTGGGTATTGCAGGTGGACGGCGAGAGGGCAGCGAATCCGGGAGGTCTATGGTAGTGGGATAGTGGGAGGCCCGTGCTTGAACGGCACGTTCGATGTTTGTGGCTTCAGTATGAGACCTTCGACAGTGGTAGGCGTGCTCCGAAAAGGCCTCTGATTATGTTTTCTTTCACTTCCGCATCAGGACCTGCAGCTTTTTTCTTCAGGAGCGTTTCGGTCGGCGCGGCTCATGAGGCGGAGAACGTCTTCGACGAAGATTGTGTCGCTCTCGTTCGGCCCCTGGCTTTTTGCTTGGAAAAGGTCTTCGACCCGCTGACGTCGCTGCTGGCTGGCAAAAGTGCGTCGAAGCTCGGCCTGGAAGTCTTCCTACGACGAAATTGATGCTTCGTGGTCTTCGAACCAAATGCGTGCAGTTCCTTCCAGAACGAAGTAGACATTCTGTAGGCTCTGTTCAGGCCCCAATCCGTTGAACCGGGCGACGCGCTCACACTGAATCAAGCAGTCGTCCAGGTCTTCATGAAGATAGCCACTTACATTCGCAGGCGTCCTTGGCGGGGCGTGAACGTAGACGATTGACGTCGGTGGCGTTCCGTCTTGCTTGGACGGGGTGTTCATCGAACGGCGTCTTCTTCTTCCTCGGCTGCTCTGACAGTTGACCGAACTCCGGAGGCTGTCCTTGGTTGTGGCGGCTTGTTCAGGTCTCGGGTTCGTCGACGGGGATTAGTTTTCCGGGATTAGAAGCGGATCGGGCCGTTCAGATCTTCTGAGGCGTACGTTTCACTGGCATGAACGCGGCACCCCGCACCTCCACCAAAATGTCCCGAATGACAATTTATGAGGTGACGAAATAAATGAAGGAACTGAACGTTTAATGGGGTGAGCTTGTGCCCAAATCAAAAGAGGAGAATGTTAGCGTTGCAGGCACGATGTCGGCGAAACAGCAGGATCGAGCGCTGGGGCTAAACGGCCTCCTCATCGCCACGCGGAGCCCCGTATTTAGAGGCGTGGGCTTCGGGAGCAATCGGCGTAGAGGTTTCGGCGCGTGGAGCGTCTTAATCTCGAATAAGCAACAGGCTACTCGAATGTACCAGAACGCGACATTACAGAAGCAACAAAAAATATATCCGCGGCCAGGCATCGAACCTCGGCTTATCACGATAACCGCTAGGCCACGGGCGCGCTGCCTGCTTGGCCAGCTGCCCGCACGGCATTATGAAGCAGAGATGTCCGGGTGACCTGTGGCGTAAGCATACCTAAGCTTTCGTAACGTGACGTATGAAAACAGGGCTCTGTAAACCAGCCTTAACTGTTTTTGCATCACCGCTGCGACGACAGACAACAAGCGCCGACACCGAAGTCCTTGCAAAGTGTCAGCTGTGAAGCTATAACTTTTAAAAGTGCAGGTTTAGTATTTTATTGCAGTGAGTGGAGGGCTCATTAAACCGCAGATGGGAACACTGCCCATTATATTAACACGCAATTTGTAATATAGCTGGCACCTAACTGTTTGCGGTTTTGAAAATCTACTCACACCGAGTCTGTATCAGTGTTCGTCTGGACCCCTCACTAATATGGGGCCAGCCGTACACTGACGCAGCGCTTGTGCCCGCCACAAAGATAGTGTCATATTTTTGAACTGTGAAGGCCTCCGGTATGGGTCCTACAAAAAATCCAGCATTATTTTCTAAAACGCTTTAAAAATATCACCTTTTATCTATGCTACGCTTGTTGCGCTTCAAACCTTGCTCGAGTAGATGCAAGTTACTCCGGTTGGTGACATCAGGTAATCAAATACAGAGGGGCGCTTTTCTTTTAACATGTTCAGAGCGCTTTCTGGATTGTGCCGCTAACAAGTATCCCTCAGCACGGCATGACTATTCCATCTTATTCCGTTCTGGTATATCTCGTTCCCTTAGTTGCAGTGCGGCAGAAACTCCGGCTCTGAAATCCCATCTAGCTGGTCGATGCATCGCATTTTTTATTCCTTTGTCACGGTAGTACATCAGAGGGGCACTTTGTTTTTGTATGACCTGTTTTGTTTATGATTCTTTCGCGCTCGTTGTTTGTTGTTTGAGATGAGAGACTGCTCATGACAGTAAACCGATCAGCGTTGACTTCGAAACCTTTGAATGGGCCGTAAGCAAGCAAATCTCAGTGGCGGTATCCGTGTACGCGTGAGACACTGGCGGCTGTTTACCCAAGCCTCAAGCTTCCTTGCCTCTGTGTACCGTGTAAACGACCGAAGTGTGTCAAGTCAGAAAAGAAAGCGGTCGCTGCGACGCCCATTTGTGACGCGCCTAAAAAGGTCAATCAGGGGCCCCGAATTCACCCCAAGGTTTTACTTTGTGAGGAAACAACCATACCCGGCGTGTTACGGAAATAACTGAAAAATAAATAGAATTGAAGACCCAGCGTGGTCAATCTGGAAGACTGCGCGTATATTCTTGACGAACAAAACGTATTTTCAGTAAGAGAACCAGCCAATGTTAATATACCCAGTGAACAATACGGTACTTTTTAAGATAATAAATACTTATAATGTGGCTGTCGTGTTTAATTTTGTAAACTATTTCCCCTTTTTAAAAGCTTGGGAATGTTTTAATGCATGAAACAAGAGACGTTCATTCTGTATTAAAATTGGACTTTGTACTTGCACGTCTCCCGAAAGTTTTTTTTTTCTTTTTGTTAATTTGTGGGGAGTTGTGCAATGGTGTTTCAAATCAGATAACGGTGTCACTTTCATTTCATTAATGATAAAATTATCACATATCGTAGGTTTTTATTCCACTGTATGTAAAGCCCTTGGTACACTAGAAGTTTACATAGTGTACTAAGAGTATACATTTAATAGGGCTAGACTTTTGAGAGTGTACTTTTCAGTGTACAAATAGCGCCTTTCAGGACTGTACTAAAATTACACTTGCAAATTAAAAAAGAAAAAAACGGTTACACGTTTCTGGGCATACCTTACTTGCATTGAGACTATTATAAAATTAAAAAAGCTGTCTGAGTACATTTACAGTATACTCCCGAAAGTACAATAAAAATATCTTCAAGTGCACTATAATTTCAGTTTAACTGCCTTTGAAATGTACGAAATTTGTACTATTAAACTCGGTAAGGTACTTGAACCTTATTGACGGTACATGCACGTCGATAAAATATAAATCCGGCATTTGTGTCGTTTTGTGTTGTTTTTCAGCTGAAAAAGAGAATAAATGAAGTATGTGGAACTCAGTTAATTACCTAAGTGATTCTAACGCTTCTTTAAAACTGCAGCAAGTCGCTGTGCAATTATTTCCATTTAGCACACACAATTGTTTTCTTAACATGCATTGACGACAGAAGTTTAATGTTTTGTTTACGGTGTTTCCTAAATGTGATGAAGTAGGTGCGCTAGCAAATCGCAAAGCAATCTTGAATAAACATATTTATATTAATTTCTGTCGTAATTGATAGGTCTTTCAAAACAAACTGAGCAAAGAAGGTTTATACAATTCTGGGCAGTGTTCCAGGGATTAGAAAGTTCTTAATAGTGTGAAGGTCAAGTACACACTGAAAGTTCAGTGGATACTTGACCTTCGCGCTATTTATTTCTAAAATGCTTATCCAACTAGGCCACCTGAATATTTTAGTGATGCGATAATTTTTTGGAATATCAAGAATTCAGGTCACTGACACGCAAAACAACGTGCGAAAATATGAGGTCCATAGGAGAAAAACGATTGCACGTAACTAAACAAAAATAAGCCAAAATATAACATCGTCGCTCAAGCCTTCGCACTGTATAGATGTCAGGCCGGCGGCAAGGTATGGAGAGGAGAAATCGGAAATGACCCAGGTCCATTTGCACGAACATTCGAAGCATTTCCACTTCGAAGCGAAGGCTGCCTGAACTGCAACGCAATTTATGCACCTCGAACTATACTTCATTCAGAAGCAGGGCTCATGCAGAAGAAAAAAAGTTCTGGCACGGACATGGGGTTCCTCAACATCCAGAAAACCTGCATGTCACCTAAATCCGCTCCTAAATCAGTCCCGTCACGGAAAATAAAATAGCTTCATGTTTCCCGAAGGCCCATGAAAACCTCGCGGACCGACAGGAGGGGGAACCAGTTCTGGGTCCTTATAACTTAAAGTTCTAATAAATAGTTATTTCCGTGAACCTTGGATTGTTCACATCAATGACAGTTTCTATTCGGTTTTACAGCGAAGCTGTTTATGGCAAGGGTTCCGTGGATGTTTTCGTGTGCGTCAACAAAAACTTAATTTTCCCCGCTAAATTTAGCGAAAAACTTTCCCGCCAAGTCTAGCGGAAATATTTCCCCGCTAAAATAAGCGGTAAAATTTTCCGGCGAAATTTAGCGAGAAAATTAGCGTAAAGGAGGAGAAGGGAAGCGCACCGCGCTCTCTTTGTCGTCGTTTCAAGCCGCTTGCGTGCCTAGTCTTTTTTCCTTCCGCCGGGTGGCGTTCCCGTCGCGCGTATCTAGTCTCCTCCGGCTCCTCGGGGTGGCGATAGTCCTCGACATGTGTTTGCGTACCTTTCGTTACGATAACCATCAACAAAAAGAATAAATGTGTTCGCACCTTCGTTCAAAATTCTGTGTCACGTCTGTGTAGTGTGCTAAACAGCTCCGCTGGTCATACACCTTCACTGAGCGGAATGGCTCATGATTTATTTTTCCATTTTGAAAAAAGCCGGTTCGAGGTTACATTTTGTCGCTTAGCCATACAGTAATGCCTCGTTAATATAAACACCGTGTACCTCCCCAAACATAGGCCGTTATTGCGGGTGTGCATATTAGCGATACAAAAATGCATGTTCCGATAACAGCTAAACCCAGCCAATATCTGCGCTCCAACACTCTGGTCATTCACGAAATGCCCCTCGTATACAATTCATTCCTTTCAGGATGAAGATGTTCTGGGAGGATGAGTTCCACGGCCTGGCACGCACAGACCTTTCGGGCTCCCGTCTGCAGTTGGTGAAGGAGCAGTGCCACAGGCTGAGCAACGGTATCTGCCGGCCGGGACCATTCCGCGAGATGGACGGCTCGTGCAACAACCTTGACCACTCGGACTGGGGAGTCGCCTTCAGCTGTATGCGCAGGCTGCTGCCGCCCAGATACGCCGACGGTGAGCGCCGAGCCGACATCGCCCCCATACGGATAGTCGACGTCGCCCACCGGAGGACAGTGCGAAGCACGCAGTGGAGCCGATTAGTGACGCAAAACTCGCGTCTAATTTATGTCTCATGCTGACCTCCGCTAGGTGACCAAGATGATCCTGTGTTCCAGCTGTGATCGAAAAAAAGGAAAAATGACTCGTAATCCGGGATGGTGGTTGTCAGTGCGAAAGTGACAGTTATGAAAGAGTCGAATAAATGAACCTAAGAGGAGTCGCACGCTATGTACAGTCAACTGTCAAGTTCAATATGAAAAGACTTGGTTTTGGCAACGGGTCCGTGGAAGCTTGGTTGGTACCTCCACAAGTCTTCAGGCGTTCGTTCGGTGCAATACTCGGCTACCGGAACCACCGGTGTTGAGATGTTCATTTCAGCTAGGCGCATTCTGTCTCATCTGAGAAGCGTGCTTGTCAGCTCGCTTAAAACTGCCTCATTTTAACCTCTCATACAATGCACATAATCACAAATACCCACCACTCGAGATAATTGTTAGGCTTTTATAACCTCACACTAGAAAGCAAAACATGCTCTAACCTTAAAAAAACGCTTTAATAAATGTCCGCAAACTGTGTTTCTAAGTAATCATCCATCGTCTTCCTATCGAAACAAATAACAATCACCTCATGAAAACGTTTTCTACCATTTAGAAAATACACAAGGCAGATACTGAGCAAATTTTAGTTTTTTAAACTGCGAAGTGCGAGCCAAATAGTCATCATAGTCATCAAGTGTAGAGTTCTCCATCCAAGGAAAGAAACATTGAAAACTGTCAGAGGTATTAAAGTTTCCCACTAATACCACTGCGTTCAAATAAAAATTTATATTCAAACATTTAGATGCTAACATATCGATCATCTTAATTAAGATACGACGAACAAATATCCGGGTCTAAAATCTCCACTGCAAATGCATGTGCCCTAAAAAAATAGCGGTTATTTTTTGTTTCCTCACCTTTTCATTCGTGACATGTTGGTGGAGGTGCTGGGTATCGCATGTCCCTGCAGCGTAAACCTCCGATGGCCTGCAGTGCAAGTCCGACACCAAGCCCACGAAGGTCCAACGAAGACATGTTCAAGTCGCCGCAACCAAGGGCTACCCCCGGAATTCGATGCCCTACCTGCGAAGGCCAAGCAGTCAACAACCCGGACGATGAATAGCCAGTCGGCGCAGACCGAGACCGCTCCACCCGTCGTTTACCTGCCCGCAGCCCAACGAACACCGACGACCTTCCATGGCGAGGCCCAAGAGGATGAGGAAAACTGGCATCAACACTGTGAACGCGTAGCCCGCCATAATGGACGGACCACGGAGCAGCGCCTCCGAAACCTCCACTTCTCTTTGGAGGGCACCGCGAGGAAGTGGTTCGAGAACCAGGAGGCTTCACTAACGTCTTGGGACACCTGTATCGCCGGCCTGAACTATACATTCACGAATCAGCGCCGTAGACAACGGGCCGAAGACCTCCTGTACAAGACCTCAAGGACCAAACGGAAGTAGTCCATGGGCCTCTCAGGTCGTGCTGGCTACGAAGAAGGACGAAACGCTTACGTTCTGCGTGGACTACCGGCAGCTGAACGCGGTAAAGAAAAAAGAAAGTCTATCACCTACCCCGCATCGATGACACGCTAGACCGGCTGCGCCACTCTCGATACTTTTCATCAATAGACCAGAAGAGCGGCTACTGGCTGATCGAAGTCGACAAACGGGACCGAGAGAAGACAGCTTTCGTCAAGCCGGATGAACTGTATGAGTTTAAGGTGATGCCCTTCAGACTATGCAGGGCGCCAGCAACTTTCCAGCGTGTCATGAACACCGTACTGGCAGCGACAGAAGTGGCAGAGCTGTCTCTTCTACCTTGACGACGTCGTAGTTTTTTCAAGTGACTTCGACAAACCTTTGCGAATGACTCCGAGCTGTTCTCCAAGCCCTACAGACCGCCGGACTCACCCTCGAGCCGTCAAAGTGCCCGTTCGCCTATGAAGAACTGAATTACTTAAGCCACGTGGTTAGTAATGAAGACGTCCGCCCAGACCCCGAGAAGACTCGCGCCGTCGCGGCATTTCTGGCGCCGACAGACAAGAAGGCCGTGCGAACATTTCTTGGACTTTGTGACTACTATCGACGCTTCGTTCCGGCATTGCACAAGGATTTCGCACCGCTCACAAAACTCACGAAGGACACCGAAAAGTTCCAGTGGGCCGAGGAGCAACATCACGCATTCGACGAGTTGAAGTTACGACTCCAGACTCCTCCTGCTCTTGGACACTTCGATTAAGATGCGGAAACCGAGATTCATACGGACGCAGGTAACGCAGGACTTGGCGCGGTACTGGTTCAAGTGCAAGAAGGCACGGAGCGAGTTGTCGCCTACGCACGTCGGACAGTGTCCAAAGCGGAGACAAATTACTCCACGACTGAAAAGGAATGTCTTTCGGTCGTCTGGGCAATTACGAAGTTTCGCTCGTACTTGTACGGGAACCCTTTCCGCGTTGTTACGGACCGCCACTCGCTCTGTTGGCTTCCGAACCTAATGGACCCTTCTGGACGTCTCGCTCGATGGAGTGAGTCTCCGACTGCAGGAGTTCAACATGACTTTGGTGTACAAGTCAGGCCGCAAGCCCAGCGACGCCGATTGCTTGCCCAGAGCCCTTTTTGTGACATCTCCCGGTAGCGGCAACGACGATGGCGACGAGTGCTTCCCAGGCGCAGAGAACACCGGCGACATTGCGTGCGCTAATCGAGCACCTCGAACGACGAGGGGGTACTATTCCCCGTATCTTCTCGGGAGCCGTGCCAACCATCGTCATTCGACAAGGCGTACTTTACAAGGAGAACTTCGGAGACATCAGCTCGCCGTGCCTGTTGGTAATTCCTGCCGACTGTAGACAGAAGGTCTTCCAAGCCTGCCACGACGACTCAATGGCTGGGCACCTTGGCTACAGCAGGACGCTCTCCAGGATTCGGAAAACATATTAGTGGCCAAGGCTGCCAAAGACCGTTCACCACTACACTCGATCATGCCACAAGCGTCAGCGACGCAAGAAACCACCTACGAAGCCTTCAGGACTTTTGCATCCGATTGCTCCTCCATCCACGCCGTTCTAGCAGATCGGAATGAATTTACTTGGCCCTTTTCCGCCGTCTACATCGGAAAACCGCTGTAAAACTGTCGTCACAGAGTATCTCACGCGATGCGCGGAAACGAAAGTCCTTCCTTCAGGGACTGCTGTTGAAGTCGCCAAGTTTTTCATTGAGTCTACTGTCCTCCGGCGCGGCGCTCCAAAGTCCTCATTATAGACCGTGGATCGTCATTCATGGCTCAGCTGACGCAAGAAATTCTTCGTCTCAGTAGCGCCAGCAACCGTCGAACAACTGCGTACCATCCGCAGACAAATGGACTAACGAAACGACTAAACAGAACTATCGCCGACATTATCTTCATGTAGATCGACGTAGAACACAAGTCGTGGGACGACGTAATACCCTGCGTCACGTTTTCTTACAAAACGGCGGTGCAAGAGACCACAGGAGTAAGACCGTTTCAGTTGGTGCATGGCAAAAAGTAACGACCATACTCGACGCCATGCTGCCCCACGAACCAGCTGACGATGGGAGCCACGACGCCCAGGTTGCAGCTCAATGGGCTGAAGAGGTTCGCCAGCTCGGCCGACTCTGGATTCAAGGTCAACAACGTGTGAACGCCACCCGGTACAACCTTCGTCGGATCGACGTTCGCTTGAAGCCCGGAGACCATGTGTGGGTCTGGACCCCGATACGATGACCCCGTCTAAGCAAGAAACGCCTGAAGCGCTACTTCGGACCGTACAAAGTGCTTCGTCGACTCGGGGATCTGAACTTCGAGGTGATGCCCGACGGAACACGGACTTCATCACGTCGCACTCCAAGACCAGAAGTCTTCCACGTTGTACGCCTCAAGCCGTTCTACGATTGATAGGGCTGTGAATTGTGTTTTGTACTGCGCTCGATACGATTGTATTCTATGCAGTTTGATGCTTTAGACCCATGTTACGGATAAAAACAAAACAGGGCGCGGGATGTCGAAAAAACATGTTTTTTTGTGCAAGGCTCGTCAAATTATGAGGCGCTGGAGGAAAACAGCCTTCTGCGTTAAGGTTCTTATTTAGAACACTTTTTCTTCGCGTTCCGCCTATTGAAAAGCATGCGAGAAGGGCCTCATAACGCACCGGGTCGCTGCGCCGCAGCGTTCTTCCGCAGTATAAAGTCCGTCTGCTTTCATCGCCGTCAACGAACGCCGAATGAATGGAAGCAAGCACGGTACCGCCGCGTGACGCCAGCAACAGCTTACGCCATTTTACAAACGCCGTCTTTTAGGCAAAGCCGAAAGCGGTGTGTCAGATAGGCCGCGTTCGCCGGTACGCCGCTGACAAAGAGGACGAAGCTGAGACACCCTGACGGCAATTGAGCAAGCGAGAGCACAGCGGGACGACTGCAACATGGGCATTTATTGGGACCAAAGGCGCGAAGTAAGCAAGATACATTTTTATATCGTAGTTGGGGACCACATACCTTTGCTGGGTCTTTCTTGTGAACGTTTTACGGAGACACGGGTTCCCGCTTTCAGAAGGCAGCTCGGTTTTGCAAAATATGGGGGCCCTAAAAGGGCCGTTTAGGCCGCTACCAGAACCTTATTGACGTAACAAGCACTTGACAGCGGTTGGCGCATAAGTTGTCGTTTTGCACGCAGGCGGGCGACGGGCTCAGCGCAGCGGATCACTCGAAGTCATCGGGGCCGTCAGAATCCTCGTCCTCCACACTATAGGGAAGGTCCCTGTCTGCGTCGGGGCTGTAGATTTCGGCGGACGCGGCAACGAACGACTCGAAATTATCAATGTTTCCGGGTGCCTTTTCTCTCCTCCAAAACATGAACTTAACAATGTGAGCAGTGAATGGGTACTCTCGCGCCGTTCAGATGCAAGAGTGTTTCGGACGTGGGCTCAGGTGCCCTCCATTGCATTGGTGTGCGCACCAGTGTTCTGGTCGACGATGTGCAGCTTGTGGTTGTTGATGAGATGCGTGAAGCGAGCTTCATCTGCGAACTTGCGATAGCCAGCCCAACAGTCAGTGATTATTCTTGTTCCAGAACGGACCCACTCGGCTATTAGCCCTTGCAATGTTTTAGCCTCACGGGTCTCCACGGATAAAGAAAGCTGCACCCGCTGCCACGCTCCACACCGCCGAAAACCCACTGGTCAGGCCTTTAATACCCGCGATGGTACTTTTGCCGTCCAAGCACACTCTCGTCTAGTTCTACAGTCACGCCTTCGCCGCCAACCATCTCTGAATGCGTAAAGACGCTATTTACCACAACCTCTCGACAAAGGCTCGTCCAATCAGTTATTGTCTTACTTGCGACATCAGTCTCCCGCTGATTGGTGGCGCACGGTAGGTTCTAGCACCGGAGGTGTATGTTCATGAGTTGGGGAAGCACCAGGTACGATCCCTTGAAAAGGGAACCGCTCCGTACCGAGACCTAGCACTGGCACTGAACCTTGACCGGCTTCCTCTTGGTCACCTCACGAGTCACCCACACACCGCACCTCCACGAGTAGCCAACCTGCAGATCTAGCGCGGACTTGCAGCGTCATCGCAGCTTCGAACTCTGGACAAAAGCACAAGAGCCCAGGACCAGGGAGCAGGCCCATGCCCTAAAGCAAATTAATTGTTTAATTTGCTTTAGGGCATGGGCCTGCTCCCTGCCCTAAAAGCAAACCCTTATTACTTGCTCAAATGTCAATTCGCTGAAACGTCGCTGCTCACTAAAATGTCATTCTGCTCATGTGATATAGACCTGCGAAAATGAGCTATGACACGCAGTGCTCGGACCCTCCATTCCATAACTATATAACTAGGGCTCCGTATTTTCTGATAAATCCGAAAAACTCCGAAAAACAGCCGCCGGTAAAATTTTTGTCCATTCGAATTTTACCGACAAACTCCGAATTGTTATGTGCCCATGCCACCCTCGCCCCCCCCCCCCCCCGCAAAAGAGAAAAAAACACATTTTTTTACGGTTTGATTAGCGCAGGATCAATGGTCCTTGGAAAATGACACCATAATTATCTTTCAAGCCTCATGACCGTTGTCAAAAGGGGGTCTTACGGCTTGTCTCGTCAAGGTTGCTTCAGGGAAACAGGTCATCGTACGTACCGTTCATGTCACGATAAAAGCCACTCCTTTGGTTTCCAGTTTCGGCCATGGGATTTGGGATTTAGAGAAATGAGAGGGTATGTTTCTGGGGGAAACAGTGACAGCTATGGACCATAGAGATTGTATAAAATAGAGAAGAGGGGCAGTTTAGATTTCTCTATTACATACTTGACCACTCCAACTCGCGCGGCCGCGGGATAGATTGATGGTATGACTTCGAGCTTCCTTGCGGCTACCTCCGGCAGTTTATTGATTTTAAGGTATCGACGTTTATCGAAGCCACACATGTGTGCGACTTTTGTCGTGAGACGAGTTAATACTAACTCTTCCCACGACAAAAGTCGCATACATTTATTGCCAATGACACCAAAGCCAAATTTAACTGAAGAGATCTTAATTGATACAAGCGCGTTTTATTTTTTTATCTGGCAAACGTTTACATCCGGTTAATATTTATTTATTTTTATTAGGAAACACTGCAAAATTATTCTCCGAATTTCGGAGAATTATAGATTTACAAAAAATAAACTCCGATAGACACCGAAGTTTTGCAAAAATTAAACTCCGAAAAACACACTCCGAATTTCACGAAAAATAAACTCCGAAAACACGGAGCCCCATATATAACCTACTGAGACGGATAGAAACATTTATTAAAAATCAGGGAGAAGGCGGCCTGAGTTCTCGGTGTGGGTTCTCGTTAGGGAAAGGAGTAAGCTGGAGTACAGAAGTTTAGAGGAAAGAACGGCTTGCATACACATCACACGCGCACACACACTAAGTTGGTGCATAAGTCCAGTGTCCCCGACGTGTTTTTGTAGCGCTTTCACAACGATACACTGATTCCACCAAGTGTTTTCCGGCCCAGGATTTTGGTGACCTTAAATCGTCTACGGTCCTGCAGTTGCAGCGTTCTTCTCGCGTCTTCTCGTTGGTTGTTGTATTTCACGCATGCACACAAAAGATGCTAATAACGAAGCTAAATTATTGTACTAAATAATTATTGGACTAATATTATTGGACTAATTGTATCCACACACCAATCCGACCATGAACTAAACTTTTCAAATTTTTTATACGGGGCGCTAACTATTCCAGTTCCATATTTTTGGCTTCAGGAACAATGCAGCATAGTCAGATGGCCCTTGAAACGACAATAATAATAATTATTAAAAACTGCCGGACCTCCGCTGGAAACTCTGAGGCAAGGTGGAGTAGTCGTCGCGATAAAAAAAAAAAACCTAGAGATACAAACTAAAGAGCCCTAACGGTCGTCGGCGGCGTCATGAGGCCTCGCCTGAGTGCGGAGTATTACGGTCTTGCAATACGGAACATTTTGTGCATTCGTTCTTTTCTTTTCTTTTCTACCACGCCCAATTCTGACGCCAAGACTTCGTCCTCCTCCGCTCCAACGCGTTGCTTGTTATTAAATTAACAAATCAGCTTCAAATAAGGGTCGTGGTATTCTCTAGGGCAAAGAGAACAAAAACGAAAACAAACCAGGAACATTGCGAACATCACGGCTGCTCCTCTCATCAAAGAAGATGCCGTCGAAGAATCCAACTGCTTTCTTCTTTTTTAAATTTTTATTCAGTTTGTTACTTCACTTTGTTGTTGGGTTCGAATGCTCCCCTTCTCTGTGACGATGCCGTCAATGGTCATACGTTTGGCGTTTGTTTTTGTCACGCGGTGGTGTGGTCCGGACCCATCAACCAATGAGTTTGTTAGAATGATGTCACGAGGTATAAAACGGCAGATCAAATAGAAATAATAAATGCAAGAAACGCGCAGCTCTCCTCGCTCATCCCCTCGGCGCTTTATTCTTCCAGAGGCTAGCATCGCAGTGCCATGGCGCTTAACCTGTGCCGTCTTCATGACGCCACGAAAGACCCCCTTGAAACAATTAACTTGCTTCTAGAGCACGGGCCTGCTCCGGGGTCCTGGGCTCTTGTACGTGTCCAGGGTGCGAAGCTGCGATGACGCTGCAAGTCCGCGCTGGATCTCCAGATTGCTACTCGTGGAGGTACGGTGTGTGGATGACTCGTGACGTGCCCAAGAGGATGCCGGTCAAGGTTCAGTGCCGGAGCGAGGTTTCGGAACGGAGCGGTTCCTTCTTCGAGGGATCGCACCTGACGCTTCCCCAACTCGTGAAAATCATCTACCTCCGGTGCTAGAACCTACCGTATGCCGTGATTCCGCGGGAGGCTGATGTCACTAGGTAAGACAATAACTTATTGGTCGAGCCTTTGTCGGGAGGTTGTGGTAAATAGCGTCTTTACGCATTCAGAGATGATTGGCGGCGAAGGCGTGACTGTAGAACTAGACGACAGTATGTGCGGGCGACATAAGTACTATCGCGGGTATTTAAACCTGGCTAGTGAGTTATGTCGGTGTGGAGTGTGGCAGCGGGTGCTGCTCTCTTGTCTCCGTGGAGACCCGTGACGCTAAAACGCTGCAAGCGCTAATAACCGAGTGGGTCCGCCCTAGAACAAGAATAATCATTGACTGTTGGGCTGGCTATCGCAAGCTCGCAGATGAAGCTCGCTTCACGCACCTCACCGTCAACCACAAGCTGCACATTGTCGACCCAAACAGTGGTGCGCACACCAATACGGTGGAGGGCACCTGGGCCCACGTCAAAAACGCTCCTCCATCTGGACGGCACGAGAGCCACCATTTCTCTGGTCACATTGCAAAGTTCATGTTTTGAAGAGAGAGAGGGCGCGCGGAAAAACTGATAGATTCGAGTCTTTCGTCGCCACGGCCGCCAAACTCTACAGCCCCGACGCAGACAGGGACCTTCCCTATAGTGCGGAGGACGAGGATTGTGACGTCCCCGTTGACTTCGAGTGATCCGCTGCGCTGGAGCCCGTCGCCCACCTCGCGTGCATTAAGACGAGCTATGCGCCATCCGCTTGTCAAGTGCTCGTTATGTCAGTTATGTTCTGGTAACAGTCTAAACGGCCCGTTTTAGAATCCCCATATTTTGCAAAACGGAGATGCTTTCTGAAAGCGGCGCCCCGTGTCTCCGTAAAAGTTCAGAGGGAAGACCCATGCAAAGGCATGTGGTTTCCAACTAGAATATTGCGCGTTATTATACAAATAAAAATTTCTCTTGCTTATTTCAAACCTTTGATCCCAATAAATGCCAATGTTGCAGTCGTCCCGCTGTGCTCTCGCTAGCTCCATCGCCGTCGCGGTGTCTCAGCTTCATCCTCTTAACGCCCCTTCATGTTTCAAAGCTAGCGCAAGGTTGGTCGATGCGGCGAGGCACGTGCAACGTGCAGCCCTTGGGAAAATCATGGCGGCATAGCGCAGCACTGAGCTAGGATTTCGAGACGTTCCATGAATTTCCCAGAGTGGCTCGCGGCACGTGCCTGGAGCATTTCTGCCAACAATGAATGGCGCCACTTTCTACATCCTCTTTGCCAGTGGCGCACCGGCAAACGCGGCCTATCGGACACACCGCTTTCGGCTTTCGGTAAAAGTAGGCGTTTGTAAAATGGTGTCAGCTGTTGCTGACTTCACGCGGTGGTGCCGTGCGTTCTTCCATTCATTCGGCGTTCGTTGCCATGGAGACGGCGATGAAAGCAGATGGACTTTATGTTGCGGAAGAACGCTGCGTCGCAGCGATACCCGGTACGTTCTGAGGCCATTCCCGCACGCTTTTCAATGGACGGAATGTGAGCAAAAAGAGTTCGAAATAAGGACTCTAACGCAGAAGCTGTTTTTTTCCAGAGCCTCATAATTTGACGACCCTTGTAACGAAAAGCTTGTCGTTAGACCAGAGCTTGGAGATAGTTTTTTTTATATCAACATGGGTCTAAAGTATCAATGTGCCGTCGATTGGTTACCGTGTTTGATGTGGCGCGGAGGATGTTGGGTTGGATTCCAGCAGCGGAATGTCCCTTATTTATTCTTTCTACTCGGCGTTCGCGCAATCTAGAGAACTTTCTGATCTGGGATCGAGGCACGAATGTTCTTCTCTCGCCGGAACGTTCTGGGCCGAGATATTCCCGAAGACCACGCGGCTTCTAGAGGCAGCTCCGCGTGGCAAGCCGGGGTCAGTAAGCCGCCCCCAGCTGGCGAGTCCCGCATGGGTTAGGCCCGGCTTCACGACGCCCGCGACGCTGTATTGTTAAATTGTGTCTTCCCTTTTTGTCCTTGAAGGAACAATTTCGCGCCATTAAACATGCTTCAGTTTCCTCCGGTTATTTATTGTTTCTTCACCTGTTCATTTGTGGCAACGTAACTTGGTAAAAAACAGATGCGAGAGAACACATGGGCACTGGATGGTGGAAGACTCCTCAATCTCGCCAACGATCGTTGGGGCCCCCCGATATAAAATGACGAGAAGCGGCTTCCCCCGACGAATATATCCCCGAAAGTGACTGCGCGATCTCTCCACCAGACCACGTTAAAACGACTTTGATAGGTGCGCAGTGATTTCACAGACTGGTTGCGACACCTCACAGCCCTTTCAAAAAGCTATGACGGTTATTTTACACCCTTTAGAAATTCTTCAAAGGGCACGTCAGGCCCATTCGAAGGAATTTTGACGAACATCTTAAACCCCCAAACAAGTTTAGGGGGTACGTCAAAACGTTTTCAAAGCTTACTGGTTGACCGGATTTTCAATAGAAGCGCGGTTGCGCACAGTGAAAAACCGCTGCGCAAACACAGTGATCGTAAGATCCGATAGGATGGGGGAAGAGTGGCTTGAAAACGCCTAAGAACGTCGCGGAGCCCATGTAACGCTTCCACTGCGTCGTTCTGCTTGCGAGAAACTCCCAGGCCCGTTAGTTGCGCTGCCTACTCAACCGTGCGCCGCCGTTCCCATAAAGTTTCAGGAGGAGTCTTCAGTATTGGTGAATCTCTATCGCATTTGGTGATTGACGGCTTGCAAAAGGTCTGACAATAGACTTGCCCATGTGGTGTGGCATTCATCTTTGTCGAATTCAGCCTGAACAGGAATTGATTTAGGGCTAGTTAGTAACGCCATTACATCCAATTATCGCTTTCTAATTTCCTGAGTGATTCACACAGACTCTGCCTAATGCCCCGAGAAGTCGGTGCGGAGATGGCCGTCAGAATGCCGAGCCTCTAATTGTGCGCTAACTCAATGGATAGACCCCAGTCCAGCCTTTGCCGGCACTGCATTGGTCGAACGGGGTAGAAGGCGGAAGGCCGGCGTCCGGAGTTTGGCTCTCGCATTGGAACGCGTCCGACAGTTGCAGTGGCGACAAAGACAGCTCGCTGTACGCCTACCCACTAATCATTCGAACCAAACTCGGCCTTTGGACGTCCCCGTGCGCCCCTTGACTCTTCTCTCTACGTTTAGGGACTTATTATAAAACGAACGTTGCACGAACATTTTTCCAGACTCCAGTTCCTGAAAGTAGCATGGAGTTGGAGTCGAAAGACTGAGAGCGACTTCCTCACAAACATTTCTTTCATGTGAGCCACGAACCCTTACACAGGTAACTGGACATACCCATAAAGTCAAGCTCAGGTAACGATTCCTGAAAAAAACAATATTTACTCGGTTCTTTATTTCTTCATTTGCCATGCTATATCTGGCCGGGTTTGTTGTGGAACAGTGTCTCAGCTTCGAGCTGTGGGCGAATATAAGCACTGTAAAGGCTGGGGCAGCGGAACGTCTTGATATCGGCCGTTGGAGTCCCGCTCAGCTCGTGCGCTGGCTTTGACACTGCTTTCTTCTTCCCAGGCCCCAGCCGAGATGCTGTTCCCTGCGAGCCGGCCCTGGCGTTTCGGACCAACGCCTACTCCCCAATTATACAAGAGACTATGTGCCCGTGTGAAGACAGAGCTTACTTAGGCGACGGCTCAGCGATGCCCTAGCCGAAGTCACGCTCCTGGCCTACATGAACCAGCCGTGCTATTTGCCGTCGAATGCATTTATACAGTATGGGAGCCACAAAACATAGAAGTAGACATTGCGAAATTAGAAAGAATTATGTCGCTATCAGCTGGAATCCCTCCACAGAAGATACCGTAGACGAGCCTCCGTGTCAAAGCCAGGACTGAACCCTAGCAGGCCTTCCCGCCTCTCCGCGCGCAGAAAAAGTATTGAATCACAGTAATGTTTTTCCGCTCTCTTTCTTGCCGCATAACCAAACTCGAAAACCATCTGGTTATCCAG
>JAZHYW010053443.1:0-67558 GCA_037355805.1 Ixodes ricinus
TTGCTTGTAAGTAATTAATCATAATATTAAACGTAATGGAAATTGTTTAAAGTTCGGCGCAGCTAAAATACGATTACGATTTAAAAGTTTTTAATTTAATTTCATATCACAAACGCCATTAGCTTTACGATTCATTATTTCCACGTCTGAACACGCATTGTTATTGTTAGAGATGTCGCCGACCACGAGTTGATTGTCAGTCGTATACACTTATTTGGTTTTAAGATTTGTCATGCACATATCATAGCATGGAAGTCATCACGTAGGTATGTCTCTGCATCTGAGGTGTCAAAAATATTGACAACTTTAGGAGAATAGGATAGAATTCGAACCAAAATCATACGTTTGCAAAATAAAAGAAATAAATAGTGTTTTTTTGATTAGGTTTGTTTAGCTCTATTTGAAATGTCGGACTTATATAACGCCTGACAGTTGATGTTACGTTAGCAGACGGTTATGTACGTGAAGTAGCTGACCAAGCACACTGGTTTCGTCTTGACGACCGTAATCCCAGATGAAGCTCCCAGTTGGGAATAGGAACTTTTTCAGCGGTTCCATATACGATCAACATTTTGCGCCATCACATTTGGACTAGCAGTTGTATGATGCTGGAAAATACTACACTGAACTATTTTTTGCTGAAATTCGTTTTTGAGCAACGGAGTGTTTACTCGATACATCATAGTTGGCAGTTAAACCAGACGCCACGCGCTGGCGTTGGCCACAAGAATTTTATCACCACCAGCGGTAGTAATGTTCTGGTAGCGGCAGTCTTTTCATACCATTAATTTCTTCTGGCGAGAAATGCCGGGTTGTTGAGAACCACTTGCCAGCGTGTAGCCCGGCATCAGCATATTGTATGCCAGATTGATCAGTGTGTCGTTAGCTGTCCTGTTCCTCTTCGAACTGCGCTTCTTCATCCGTTTTTGCCGATGAAGGACTCATTCTGGCCAGTTGCTGCGCTGTTACCTTCGAGGTTCATGTTCGTCAGGATCGGTACCATCCATGATGTCCGCGGTCGCGAACTCCGTGCGCAGCTATGGCTATCCTCTTTTTCTTGTTGTTCCCGACTTTCTTTCTCAAACTTTTTTAGCCTGATCGTCAGCTGATGGAAGATCTGCTTGCTGTAGGCACGTTTGTTCAGCGTCACTTCGATAAAATTTTGGCTGTATCCGTTCCTTAGAGGCATGTTCGCAATAGCGTGTCAGGGGTTCTCGTTTCGACATTGAAGCGAATATTTTAACTGCAGCTCTTGCCAACCAATACTCTGTGGATAGCGGCGTTTGTGTCACATGCTTAAATCCATTTTTGCAACAGAAAATGCAGACGTCGCGCATGAAAAATGGGGGTCCGTTGTCGAAACAACGACTCTAGACACGTTTTGGGAGAAAATATTGACTTTCAGTGTGACACGCCTGTGTAGTTAGATTTGTAGTCAGCGGATGGGTACCGAGAGAAAAGGCCACTGGTCGCACACCACCAGCAGACTCTCTTCATGGTAGAAGAGGTCTATTGCCACCCCCGCATTCATCGGGAAATCTAGCCCAGTTGGGAGGGCCTTGTTCTTTGACATTTCAATGCAGATGGAATAGCGCTCGTCTTTCCACATCTTTTTGTAGACTTACACCACAGGAGCGTCGCTCTGGCTTGAGTTTCGCGCGCTTGAAGACCGCTTTATAAAGTGCCAATGAAGGCTACAAGGGCACACACAATAATAGTAGTGAACAAAAATATGACACACCTCTTAAACAAGTATGAACCAACCAGCCAGCTCAAGCCGTGCGACCTTCATGCAGAAGTTCAGAGAAACAAATGGTACTTTGCTGACTACTACCCTTGGGAGGCTTAGAGAAGTAGTATCTCAACTTTGAACGACATACGAGGAAGCTGTTGAAAACAAGGTTCTGTTTATTAGCTAAATTTGTTTAGAGAGTATTTTCAAGGTCAGTAACGTAATTGCTTTTTTAAAATACAATCCTGCTAAAATTTGCCTGAATGGCAATGTGACCTGATGTTTGGAGAAAAGCGCCAACGTTCTTCTCAGTCTGGAGGAAAAGCGGTTTCGAGAGGTGCCCTTGATAGCGTGTTCGCGTGGCGAGAAGTTTTTTCTGTATGTGCGTGGATGTTGTGGCTGTACTCATCATACGCATGTGCGAACGCTGCAGTCTCGGTGCAGGCCTGTTTACGGAGAGCGCGACACACCAAAGGCTTGTGGTTTGCCCCAGGCGGTGAATGCGTCAACAGGTAATCAGAATTTTTATTGCGCGCAGACGAGCGCGACTCTTTTTCGATTTGAGCGTACCTTTTTCGAAGCTCAGCAGTCTGGAAGCGTGCGATGTAGACTTTATATTTTCTGTTTTCGTCTTGTTGCCGGCTGTTGACTCGGCATTTTTGACGATCATCGTCCTTTCTTAGGTCGTAGACCTGGGCGATGGAGTGCATTGATAAAATCAACTTCCACTACAAACGCGTCTTGTTGATCGTGGATCCCCAACAAACTTTTGCTTATGCTACATAGAGCTGAGTGTGGTTGAAGCGATTGGGTTGCTAGGTTCGGAACGAATCTAGCCAGGTACGCTATTCCCAGCACCCTCTGGCAGCCCAGCGAGAAAGAAGGGTCCATGGCCTGACGGCTCCAGCTCAGGTCGTCCTTGACGGATGCCACGCTTGTTGATTTTGGAAGTGGTGAACGCACTACGTTGAAGGAGCATTTGCCTCGGTTAAAGGGTTGACCGCGCCAGAGTCGTTGCAAACGGTGCCGAGTCGGGTGTTGTTCTTACGGGAGTGGTTCCTACGAGATGCCACCATATGGCATAGCTGTGACACCACTTGCTCTCAGAAGATGCCCGAGAGCTGTTTCTGGGGCGCGAGGAGCTGAAGAAATTCCGAAAGAGATCCGTTATTGAAGCAAAACTGTCCAAATTGCGAAAATGAAAGCCGTGGGAGCTGCTTGCTGTCTCCGCTGAGTGGAATTTGCCCAAACTGGAGTTTGCATCGAGTTTTTAAGAGACAGATTGTGGAGGGCACTGGAGGAGGAGGGAGCAATTAGGGAGAGGAGGGGGGGAAAGTGAGCATGGCCATGGGGAGATGGAGTTGGTGTGTACAGGTGACATCTTAGAGTGCAGCTCTTAGGCGCCCGTTTCCGGCTTGAGCGGTGTCGCCTAATTGCGCGGTGCACGACAGGTAAATTTCCCCGATTAAAATTAGCAGAAATCTTTTTCCCACTGCCAATGAATAGCGGTGTAAACATTCCCGCTAAATTTAGCGAAAAAGTTCCCCCGCTAAATTAGCGGAAATTTCCCCGCTATATTTAGCGGCAAATTTTCCTTCTAAATTCAGCGCAAAACCTTCCCCGCTAATTGAGCGGGAAACTTTCCGCACTAAACTTAGCGGGAAAAACTCTCCGCCAAATTTAGCAAAAATTGCGGTGGCTTAGCTCGGCAATGCCAGGATATACGCTGGTGTGATCTTACACGCGCACAAAATGTGAGGCGCTATCAAGCAGCTCTGGTGCAGCGTCAGACTTGGCTACCGCGCACCGAAGGCACACGAAGCTGGGCGCGTGGCGGCGCCAGTGCCGTCCGCTGGCGATGCCACTCCTCTGGAATGCGTAAAGACCGGCAAGGCGCGCGTGGTGGCGGCGAAGCCTGCGGCGGGCGGCGGCTCCGGCACGCCAGCTGTATCGCCGTGTGACGTCACTGCTCCTCGCGCTTGCGCAGGCCGGCGAGGCGAGCGCGGTGGCGGCGGTCCGCAGCGACGGCGCCCGACCCGCCAGCTGTGCGCCGTGATCGTCAATGCTCCTCGCTCTTGTGCAGCACAGTGGCACGGCTCATTACGGCGGCCACGCGAACGCTGCTCAGCCTCGGCCAGTGTAGCTCACGCTACAAAGGTTTCCCCTAAATTGAAGGCAAGTAGGAGAGGAGGAGGGGCTCAGCCTCCTCCTCTATTTTCCCCTCCTTCTCAAGAGCTGCGCTCTAATCCGGCGTTGCGGGGATTGTAAGCGTTCTTTCATGCTTAAATGCTTTTTTCCTCCAAAATTTAGAGCGGAAACTTAATTGTGGAGATTATAGGACATTAGGCTACGTGACGTAATATGTTGCTGCTAAACTTAGTGGGGCCACAGAGAATTGAGCTTAGGTCACGTGATCGTCAATTTCCCCACTATAGTTAGTGGGAAAGTAAATTTTGTAAAGGTCTCGACGTGAATTTCATCCCTAAATGTAACAGCGCAACCAAATTGCTGCTTACGTCACGAGACATTAATTTTACCATTAAATTTAGTTGAGGAAGCTGAATGAGTTTAAGTGCATGTGACATCGATTGTCCCGTAAACTTTAGGAACCCGAATTGATGTAGAGGTGCCATTACATCAAGTCATGTGACGTCATATTTTAGGCTAGATTGAGGTGTCAAACGAGATTGGTTTATAGGTCCTGACGTCGTCGCATCACATTAAATGTTTTGCTAAATCGAGCGTGGAAAGTAAATTCGTAGATAACTCACGTAACGCGGGGTCATGTAACAATAAGTTTTACGCTAAATTTAGCGTTAAACTTTAAACAATTAAAAAAGCAAGTCAAACCTAGAGAGGAACGTGAACCGCATTTCAATTATTTGGAAAACATACGAAATAAATAAACCTTAATAAGTGTTAGTCACGTTACAACCAAAAAAAAACAAGATCAAAAGAACTAGAACACAATCATATACAGGGCATTTATTTGTAAGCTTAGCAGATTTGCTTCGAAGAAGAAAAAGAAGACGCAGAAGCTACATATAATATGATTTGTGCAAGTGAGTTAAAGGTAGGTAAATTGATGTCAAATAAGTACCTCAATATGTCATGTGTTCGTTTCTTAAATATTTAAAATAAACATGTTGTTAGATTGAGAAACATGCTAAGCGTCATAAAACACTAAATCAATATTAGAAAGAGTTGGAGCAACACGGAAAGCACCGGTGGATTGATAAATCTTCCACTCTTGCAGAAGGAGCAAGGCTACCGGTGCGATAACAAGCCCGCGCCGTTTTTCCGTCATTGTATCCTAAACCCAGCCTTTACCAGCTGCACGAGTAGCAACTTTAGCGCGTTATGGCGCTATCCGTGCTCTCAAAGTCTGTCTAAAATTTCGGATTTAGTGGTCTTCGATGACGCTCAGCAAGTTTCAACTTGGAACCATATGTTTATTTTCTCGAATAGAAATGTTGATGAACAATGTTCTGTTTACTATTCGCCTCATGAGTGTGAACTAGCTCTGTACATTATATCTCTCATTGCGTTATACGAGGGGCGTTCATAAAGTTCGTAATATTGTCACGAATGAATAGAGATTCAGCAATCAAACTCCAGTAGGAGTTGAGACTTTCTCTACATATTCGCCACCAATCGTTACCCACTTTTTCTAGCGATGCACCACATGCCGGAGGAGGCATTGTTATAAAACTCCTCGTTTTGAGGGTTCAGGAATCGCTCCGCTTCAGCAATCACTTGGTCGCTGTCCTTGAAATGCTTTCCTTTTATTCGGCCACACTGGAAGCGTCTGCGCTATTTAACCAAAGTGACATAAACTGGGGTGTTGTCCCCAAACAACGCTCCTAGATTGGAATGAATATCCTTGTCACGCTTGCCTTCAAATGAAAAAAACGGGCCACTGCATGTGCATAGCACTGACGGGCGGTGCCATTTTTGTTTCGTCTCCATAGCGGCGCTCCGAGCAACTATAGCATGCGATGTTTATACTGTGGGGAAACTAAGGGACGCGCGCTCATGTTGATGCCTGTTTTGTTCCGGTTTCTTTTCAATTTTTTGTGCCGATAATATGAACTTTATGAACGCCCCTCGTAACTCACCTGCTCAAAAGAAGCACCGTAAATATCTCGGACATGTCCGCGACGATGACAAATTCAGACAAGTTTGTAATGACACAATATATCTTGAATATTCGCTATATTTAGTGAATATGGTATTGTTGCAATACATTGTCCAGATGAAGGTGCGATTTCACTGCGAACGAAGAATCTGTTCTGTATACTGTTTTGTTGTTTGAGAAGATGAGGTTTTTTCGTCCATTCTTGGTTCTTATGGAAGGAATCTTTCGCTTCGGATTTATATTGTGGTATGCACTGAGGTTATATATTGGTGTGGTGTAGTGTATACGTCTATGTGCTTATTGTAAAAGTCTGAGGTAGCATAATTGGTATGCCTTCAGCATATCATATGTGATACAGAGTCGCTCTGTCCGCATACTGTGGGTACCCTACTTAAAACTTTACCACATACGTAGGATTCGTTTTTGCAAAGTGTACTTTTAGTATAGTTCAACGATGTCGTCGTTCCCCAGACAAATATACCATAACTAATATGAAGTAGATAAATAAATATTATAATGCGTGTTTTAACCAAATAAATATACAACTTTTCTATGTTAGAAAATGTTTCCCGTTGCCTGGGATAAATCAATCTTTAGTTGCTTTTTTTTTTACTTGGTAACTGCATGAAATGTTTTCAGCGTAGATGCTATATCAACATACTTTTTTCTGCCCCTTGCTCCAACGATGTGCTTCTGAATTTTATATAAGCTGCAGTTTTGCGTATTTACTGGTTAAAACATTATGTATTTAGTTTAACTTGATCTGAAAATGGACGGTATATGTGTTACCAATTTTAGAATTCCGAAAGTTATTCATTTGCAGTGTTTGTACGCTGTCTTTCGTCACACCAGCAAATAATATTTCTGACGTCTGTGTACGTTATTAATTCGAGGGAACCTTGGATCCGCCGAGAACCAGATGGAGAGAAGGGAGGAGACCTCTCGGGGTTGTCAGGAGGCCAAGCTCTGGTTCGCATAAGGTTAGTGGGTAGACATAAAGCTATAGCTGCCTGGGTCTCCATTGCACACGTCAAACGGGTTCGAATACGAAAGGCAAACGCGGGACGCCGGAGCTACGCGTTTTAGAGCGTCCGACAAGTGCAGAGGAGGCAATTGACCCACCTTTCCGTCTACCGACCGGTCATTCCAACCAGTGCTCGGCGTTGTAACGTCATTGCGCGTTCTCGCCTCCTCCTCTCTCTGAGTTTTTTGGCGCATTGCCGGAATATCATTAACGTACAAGAGTAATAATATTGGCGCTTTGTAGGAGCCTTCAGGAACGCCATATCGTATTTTCACATTTTAGAGCGAAGCTCTTGGGAGCCGTTTCCGTGTTTCGAAGGCGTCGGTGCCGGCAACAGCGTGACCGCACTCAATTTAGCGGGAAATTTGACGTCACGTGATATCAACACCAATTCAAGTCCCCGCTAAATTTAGCGAAGAAATTCAGTTTCTCGGCTAGATTTAACAGGAAAGGGAAGTCACGTGACCTCAACAGCAATTCAATTCCCCTGCTCAATTTATCGGGGAATTAAATTGATGTTGAGGTCACTTGACGTCTAATTTCCCGCCAAATCTAGTTGCGAAACACAGTTTGTTCATAGGCCACGTGGCACCATATCTTCTGACGTCATTTCTCCCGCTAAATTTTGCGGGAAAACTAGAATTAGGGGGGGAGGGGAGAGGAGGGGATGAAGGAGGAGGATAAGGGGCATCCTTTCTCTTCTGTACACTCCCTGCTCCTCCTCAAGAGCTTCGCACTAATTTCGCATCACAGAGATTTGTGCACGTCCTTCATTTTAGATGAATGGTCATATATTGACGAAAATTGATAAGGATCTCAAAGATGTTTTTAATAGTCTTAGAGCTTTTAAACTGTAGATGTTATTCTTATAAAAAACATGTTACGACATATCAGACATTATTCCAAGTTAAAAAGAAGGCTCCTTGATATGTTTTCAACATTTACAAAATATATCCCTTGATGCTACTTAGTGTTCCTTCCGGAGACGTATTCTTGTGAAAACCATATTGAGCCTGCGTTATTGATTGACTACTGAAAATGTAAACTCGTTAGCCTGTCCTTGATAGTGAACTAAAAATATTTGAAAATGCTGGCAGAACCGAAATCGGTAGATAATCATTAATGTTTGTTTATTGCCTCCATTTTAGTTGTGAATGTTAGTATTAACAAAATTACTTAGAACCTCCTTATCACAGCTCTACCGTGTGAGTCAGAGGGATCGATGGATGTTTGAAAAGAACCGCATAATCAGTTTTTCTTCAACGTTTACCTAAAATGTTTAGATGTTGCCAAAGAACTTGCGTTAAGAAGACGCAACTTTCGATGGGCAAATTTACCCAAGTAAAATTTAACCCTTTACTGCACCTTGTTGCATATTTGCAACAAGGTGCAGTAAACGACAATAAAAACATATACAAACATACATCCGCGAGGCATGAGCCGTCCAGTGCTGCCATCTGAACTCAGGCAGGCGAAACAGCTCCCCAAAAATCATAACAGCCTCCACGTAAACGCTCAACAGGTCACACAAGTAAGTCTTGGCCACTGTGTATCACTTTCTATGCAGCATAATTCAAAACAAACTATTTGCACTCAACTCTATGTCCTGCTGATTATGTAAATACTAAAAACCTTAAGATTATTGACGAAGTTTTGCCTTTGGAAGCGAAAAATAACTATGTTGCACAAATGCAACAGTGTGCACGACGGTGTTTTTTCCTCGTAGAACAGACCCGATGGACCCCAAACGGGTTGACAGCCGTTAAATTCCTTCGGACATCGAGGACAGCGAGCTCCCCAGCAGTGACGATGGCTTTGAGTTAAGTTGATGTTTTTTCTGGAAATCCAACGTTTTTCACGTAAAGAAAAACAAATACAAGCAGTGTAGGCATTATTGACAGGGATTTTTGAAAGAGACCATCCTTCGTCAAGTGTAACTATACAACAATTGCAAAATTGCAGGTTTGTTTTCACGTTTTCAAAGAGCACGCTTAAAACCACCAGTGAAGATCATCCCCTATGTTATGTAAAATTTCTCTCCAAATTATTTATTTTACCGCTCATTGTATGTGTTGTATGAGACGCTGTTATTTTCTGTACCCCAGATGTCCAGCCCACTGCAAACTGTAGTGCCAGTTCGAGCGAGGCGAGTACAAGTTCTGACAAAAAGGAATCTCCCGGAAGCCAACCAGCTGATCAATCGTCAACTCAATCCAATAGAAGAATTATCTGGAAGAATGCAAGCCTGATGTGGGGTCTTAAAACACTCAAGTTCATTGGACGAAATGAGCTCCCGCAGGAAAATGCAGAGTTGAAAACACCCTTCCAATACTTCAAGTTCAACTTCCCAGGCGCTCTTATTTCGCTTATTGCAGATAAGAACAATTTGTACTCACTCCAGAAGGATGCCAGTAAGCCCTTCTGGACCAGTGCCGAGGATCTTGAAGTATATTTAGGCACCTACATGTGGATGTCTATAATTCAGCTGAAAAGCACTAGGTGGTACTGGAGTGAAGCTACCAGTGTAAGTTATGTAGCTGGGAAACCTCACGCTGACACGCTTCGAACAGTCGAAGCACAACCTTCACGTTATGGACAACAGCTCTCTCGGCCCAAGAGATGATCTTGATAGAGACTGAGTTGCGAAGATAGTGATAGTATGGTGATCACTGTGGACTCTCTGCTGGAATAAAACTGTAAAAAAATAAAAAGTTGTGCAGTAAAGGGTTTAAAAACTGAAAACGTGAAATTCCTAGCCACGGCTACCGTCTGCGAAACAGAGGCGTCTGATTGGCACAACAGCGGACCGAAGACCGCACGCCGTTAGACAGTCGAGAATAAAGAGAGGGCCCATTTCAAGCCCTGGGGAGCGTTTTCAATTTAATGGTGGGTACCACCTGCGGCGATGGGTCACAAGAGCGCATCCGCTGCGTTTTCGCGTCGGGAGCTGAAAACCAGGAGGAAAGACGGCGACGTTTGCAGGCGATCAAATCCTTCGTCACGTCCTCACAGCTCGTGCTGCGAATGCGGCCCGCAAACCACGCCGCCCCGACCGAGAAGATCGGAACTCTCAGTAATACAATATAGACTTTTAGAATTGCATATATGAGCGAACGCAAGCCCTGTGCATTTGTGTTAGCGTTTGGTGCTCCACAATGCTTGTGCGCGAATCCCAAACTGCGGCCGTGGATTTCCGTATGGTGACTTCGCGCATGCGCATCGTTGAGGACGGAACCCTAACGCAAACGCACAGCGCTAGCGTCTGCTCGTCTACGCAATAATAAACTCACTAATTTCTCTACCAGCGGTACGCTGTCAGCCGTGCCGACGTCGGGCATGATCACACGGCAGATAGGCGGCCCCTGTTCTCACCCCTTCCCCAACCCGCCCCCGGAACCTCAAGGCAGGGTGCTCCTGCTCGCCCCCCTTGGGATTGCGGGAATATTGACGAAAGGATGTTTAGGTGGCGCGATTTTAGGCTACGGTAACAAGGCTTGTATATCATATAAAATACGGTATTTGAGATATTTAAACAGTGTCTGTTACGTGTATCTTTGTAACTTGCATGACGGTCCTGAACCTCTGCATTAGCAGATAACGTTCCTGAGGCAGAAGCGACGCTCTTTATGTATGCACAACATATCGGTGAATGACTGTTTCGCTATACAAATACAACAAAAATAAGATAAACCAAGGACAACAGACGTATACGTTGTCACGTTTTAGAGCGCAGCTCTTAGGCGCCCGTTCCGGCTTGAGCGGCGTCGGCGTTGCCGTCGCCGTCGCCGTCGGCGTAGACCGCGCGGTGCATTATGGGAAATATCCCATAATGCACCACGCGAGCCCCAGGTCACGTGACATCGGGGGGGGGGTCACGTGACCCCTAGGTCACGTGACCTCGGGGGAGGGGGTCACGTGACCCCCAGATCACGTGACCCCCTCCCCCGAGGTCACGTGACCCCCCCGGAGGAGATTGAAGAATGAGGGGACGAGGAGGAGGAGGGGTATACCCTCCCCTGATTACCCTTCCCTCCTCCTCCTCAAGAGCTGCGCTCCATTTCGGCGTTACAGGAAGTTGTAAACGGCTTTCATTTTTTTAAAGTCAAAAGCTGGTGTTTGTTTATTTGACGTGCACTCAAACTCTTACGCAGCATTCGAGCCACTCATTCGGAAAAAAGGTTCATATCAAACGTTCATAAAAGAGTTCATTTATCCTTTTGGTACTCAAAACAAAGTTAACGTCCCTTCACATTTTTTTTATCAGTGCATAAAATGGTGCATCCTATGTCCATTAGAAATAAGTATCAGTAGGACCTTTATCTCGCCGATTGGTATCAATAGTCTACAGTAACCTCCATGTGTATAATCATACTCCTCTTAGATGATTGTCTAATCCATCATTTTAACATAGAGAATCTTTAAAAAAATGCAGCCCCACCCTTTAGATGTCGATAGACAGAACCACACATATCAGCAATTCGTTAAGTGAAGAGCAACTCGAAAATATAAGATTAATTGCACTTTTTGTTTCGTAGGATTTATTGCATAAATATTTTTTCTCATGAAGGGTGCATTGTATTAGTCGGTTAATTATTTACTTGTTCTTAATACCTGGACAATATCACTCGTATTTGTGTTCATTCTTTGCCCGAAGAGAACTCTTGTTGAAAAATGCAGACTGCAATTTCTATCAGTCTCTTCAATATAAATTTTTTTCCAAAAGTGTTGGCTGCCTATACTTTATTTTCCCCTAACTTTGAGAAGGGAAACCGCCACAACACCCTTGAGCCAATCAGAAAGGCGGAACGAAGGTGTGTGACAAATCTACGCAAGTGAGCACACCGATAGGTTGTCATGTGCCTCTCTCCATCGTTCAGATGAACTCACCAAGGTTGTAGCCTTCGCCGTTTTCGAATTGTGCTAAAACGATTTTTATTAGCTAGTACTGTAATTACCCAAGGCCTTCATAATTTGGGCATTTGTTTGACAAGAATATTATGTCAGCGATCACTGTGAACTCGGCTCAGCTCCTACTGGACTCGAATGCTACATTAGCGTTCAATGTGAACAGGGGTCCAATCGTGTGCTTTACACCTAAAAAACAAATTGTGACAGTTGTGTTGCTTGATGGGGTTTTGCAAAGGGTCTATTGTGTCATACATATAGGAAGCGTCCTGCTATATAATATTACATGAACACATACTATTAAATTAGGTGCTCAGTGGCAATGAGACACCCCAATGCCGAAGCAGTCATCGTTGGAGTGCTTATTGAATTGGCAATATATACTAAAGGGCAACCGGTGACGGTCGTCGTGTCATTGTGGCGTAAGTCGCCCTCGGGTTGTCAGATGCCGCTTCGCTCGCACAAGTCTCCGGTTGAAATGCCTGTCGAAATTGTTCCAAAACAATCCCGGAAATGAAAATAAAAGCCGGGCAACTGATGGCAGGAAATAGCCCCTGATCTCCTCCCGGACAACGTTGTGGATGATGTCGCAGATACCTGGGAGGCTGGCGTCGAAGTTGCAGCTGGACGACTCGAGCGTCGAAACACCTGGAAGCTGTTGATAGCGACAGGCTCGGGCAGGCAGTGCGCGTTCAATGTTGGAAGCCTTGGTGATATAAATCTTTCAACTGTTGTCGGGGGATTGCGGACAAGGCTGCAGAAGGTAATGTCCATCACATGACGGACATGGGATTGTTAGTTTTTGTCTTTTGTGGCATCAGGGTTGGCGTGTCCGCTCGATCAGGCGCACAAGATCCTCCACAAAGGCGGTGATGTTCTCGTTTGGGCCGTGTCCTGGACAGAATCAGTTATTCACCTCTCTCTCGTTTATGTTGGCTGTAGGACGTGCGCTTCAGCTCCGACCTTGAAAACTTCCCACGAAGTTAAGGAGCATTCATGGTTCTCAAACCAGTGCCTGTCTGTTTCTTCCACGAGAAGTATGGGTTCTGCAGGAGCTGGTTGTCTGTCCTCTCATTGCGGCGGGCGACACGGTCTTTATACACCTTGCGTGAAATGGTGTCAGAGTGTGAGGTGCGACGGGCATGCAAACAATGGTGGAAGCGGACACGGTTGGCTGCTATAGATTTGTCATGGTTGGCTTAGTCAGCTTTGGTTTTTCTGGGAGGAGACCAAATTCAGGTAGTTTTTCCTGGTAGCAGCGACCGGCTCGGATTTCAATTTCTTTGTGGTGTATTTGCGAGGTTCGTTCTTGTGGCACTCGCTCGTCTTGAAGTTTTTCTGCCGGGCTCGGTATACTACTTGGTTCACGGCTCGCTGAGGGTTTAAGACGCGGGATAGTCCACCACTCGTGTCCCGTTATCGTGCAACTCGGCTGAGGAGCCGCCAGTGTGCACACAGAGTGAAGGGCTATGGGTGAACTACCCAGAACCTCCAACAGAACATACGATGACAGCCGAGCATGACCTGAAACTTTCCAGAATAATAAATGTAAATAAAAGGTAGGACTGGAACAAGCTTTCGCGACAATATAACAAAACTGATTGACAAAACTGACACAAGAGAGTCTATTCTGACCACTAAAAAAACTACATTGCTTTAGAGGCATTTTGTCCGAACAAACATCTCTCTTTCGGGATTTGGCGACTGCCGTTTACACACTGAACTAAAACGGATGTGGGGCCACTTTTCTGGTAATGAGCCACTGCAGAATTTCGTCGCAAAGCTCCGTGAATGGGTGAGCTAGGTAGGCAACAAGCGCGATGAAAGGTCGATACAGCTTGCAATTCGCGTAACGATTGTTGATGAAATGTTTGTTCCCGCGAAACGCGCGACAAACCAGCGGAATCAATCCCAACTGCAACACCTGTGCTCCGTGAAAGTGCACGTCTACGCCAGAACATTTAGGAAGCAGCACAGCATGACTTAAAGCACTGCACAGGAACTACCAGTTTCAAGGCAGCTCTCCAGTGCGCCGCAAAACCAAAGGGAGCTTTCGGCTATTTGAACGAAGCGGCACCAAAATTGCAAACGGCCAACCACGACTCACGCATTTTTTGTAGCTAAACTTTCGTATCCAGAACGTTGCACTCGCTTCACCGCAGCCTTCGAAGATTCCAATGATACACGAGAGCACAAAAACGTCGGCTTAAAATGTATCCTAGCGATATCCGAATCAATCCGAAGTCCGAGCAACGCAGGGCCGATTGTCTCTTTCGTGGCAACATCCCCGTCGATCACCAGCGGAATGCACACCGTTCCTCTGTATTTTCACGTTATACCTACGTGAGACACCACGCTGAACTCTGAAGTCGCTTTTGATCAGCCTCATATGACGGCTTCCGGATCTGAAATCAACTCGCTGAGAAGAATGCCAACGAACAACGCATCCGACAAGCTCCGGCCATGTTCCGGCCCAGCTGCGGCCAGCCGCTGCCAGGGCGTTGTCATCTTTTTTTGTGAAATCACGGATTTGGTTTGGTCACGTGACGAGTGGTCATATTGAGTACAATGGCAGCAGCCTTGTATGGGACCCTTTCGAGTGCACACCGAGACCCCAATTTATCACTCTAAGCTCCTCGACTCGTTGGGCAAGGCCGCCGGAGCGTTGTGGGACGACTCTAAACAAAATCTCGCGGTGGGACACCGTAAGACTATTCGGAAATTATCAAGCAAAAACCTAAACGTGTTAAAACTATATCTTCATTCACTGATGGAATCGAATAGGGTAATATTATATTCGTTATTCAAAAATTGCGTATATTTCCACAACACTAGCATCTAGCTTCTGTCCTATACCTCCAACTAGCTGTTTTTCCAAGACATTAGAAAGCCTGAATAACAAGAGGCTCGTGTTATTCCTAGAACGAAACAGCCTTATTGAGAGGTACCAATGTGACTCGTTCAGCACGGTCCACTGTCGATCCTCTCGTCCACTTTGAAACATTTTTATACATTTGTTTTTAGAGCGTAGGTCTTAGGGGCCCGTTTCCGGCTTGAGCGGCGTCGGCGTCGCCGTCGGCGTAACCGCGAAGTCACGTGACCCCCAAGGTCAGGTGACACCCCAAGGTCAGGTGACCCCCAGGTCATGTGACCCCCTCCCGGGGTCACGTGACCCAACAAGTCACGTGACCCCCCCGAGGTCAGATTATCCCCCAGGTCACGTGACCAATGGAGGTCATGTAACCACCCAGGTCACGTGACCCCGGAGTCATGTAACCCCCAGGTCACGTGACCCCCCCGAGGTCAGGTGACCCCCAAGGTCACGTGACCCCCTTTTCCTGTGATACCCCAATGTAGAGTGCCTTCATGTGCGCTTCGCATAGAGTGATGCCAACTGCCTGTTTCCCTTTTCCAGACCCTCTTCCACCGCCATTTTGTTCCTCATTGTTTCCCCGTGCGCCGGAAAGTGGCCTTTGTGTCCATCGGTCCTCTGATCTGAGGGGGGAAATGCTAATCCTCCCTCCGTGGGTTCCACAACGCTGCTCCAAACTTGTGAGATAAGGTGCTCGTTTCCGGGAGGGTTATAAGCCCCGCGGAATATCGCCGAGAACCAAAATGGCGCTGGTTTGTCGGCGAGTGGTATTACAAAGGGTGGCATCACCCTAGCAAAGCGCACATGAAGGCTCCCTACCCCAATGAGGTCGCATGACCCCCTGAGGTCAAGTGACCGCTTGAGGTCACGTGACCTTCCTTGGGTCCTGTGACCCCCAAGGTCATGTGACCCCCTGAAATCACGTGACCCCGTTGAGGTCATGTGACCGCCTGAGGTCATGTGACCGCCTGAGGTCATGTGACCGCCTGAGGTCATGTGACCGCCTGAGGTCATGTGACCCGCCCTACGGTAACGTGACCCCCAAAGTCACGTGACGCCTCTGACATCATACAACCCCCTTGAGGTCACGTGACACGGGAGTCACCTATCCCCTCAGTACGCTTCCATCCTCCTCCTCAAGAGCTGCGCTCTAACCGGTGTTACAGGAATTGTAAACGGCTTTCATTTTTTTCCTGCAATCATTTAAGCGAAATCTCGCCGTCTGCTTTGCAGTCTCGGCTTGTCACGGTGTCTCTTTTGCCTGCGCACTTTCATACACGCTGTTTTGGAGTGTAAGTCATGGGGCAGCTTAGCTCCCATGAAGTAAGTGAATGTTATTCCCTGCTATGGGGAGTGCCAGGTAACTAAAGAGGTACACCGACTTTTTCGGTAAGAGTTGTGCGGCAATCTCCGGGCTCCCACACAATCATAAGCTGGGTGGGGCGCGCCTCGACGATATGGGACACCACCAAAACAAGCCACCCACAATAGCGGTGTGCTCACCAAAGCTGACGCTGAAAAATACTGTACTCGCGGCGCCGTCACTGCTGACTCCCATTTGTCAATGCTTAGATCACTGTCCAGTTCTATCGGCTGTTGCGACAGTCAGGAAGCTCTCTTTAGGTGACGTCCGCCGTACGTAAGGATTTAATTTTTTACGTTTCAAACGTTTCACTGAGGTAGGTTGGTTCAGTGAAATGGTTGCATTCTTAATGCATCGTGCTCGTCCTTCTCTAAAACCTGTTACCTTGATATGTTTAGAAACTGATTTTTGCCGTCCCATCAAGCAGCTACCGATCCCTTTGACATTGACATCTATCTCATTATTCACAATCAATTCACCACGGAATCTTCGTATCTCTGGCGTATTTCTGTTCTGTTAGTGCCGGCTCTATGGTGGTGGTGTGGCCGTTACTTCTTGTTGTCCAGACGTAACGTCCTTTTCAGCTTGTTCTAGGACCAGCGCAGACTCCAATGTGGCAGTAGAAGCTAAAGTCTTCTGATTTGCGACTTGAGGTGTTGCATAACCGCACACTGCTTCCACACTTTGCGGCGATGGTAATGTGCCCTGGTTATGACTGTGTCGGCAGCATCCTCACTTCTATGTCTATTTCTATGAGAGAATGCGTATCGGATGAAACTCCTCCACCATCCCACATCGTTTTTAATTTTCGTAACCGGTTCCCCATTTTTTCGCGCCCGTCCTTTGTCGACCAACATCAACTTTGCCGCGTTTCATTATATTGTCAGTTTCGAGTTGCAGCGAAAAGAAGAAAAAAACCTTATGCTCCCGCCTACCCCTCTAAATAGTTAAGCGTTATGTGGCAGCTGCAGCCGAGGCCCGCTCTCTCTAGTCGACTGTGCCAATATGTGGTTCGGCAATGCGGTGACGGAGCCCTGCCGGCCTGCTGAGTCATGGCCTGCGTAGGGGCGGACGCTGAACAACCTTAAACCCGATGTTGATGTGCCTATATATACGAGGTTTGCACAATACACAGTGAGCTCTATATAAAACGTGAGGTTTTTTCCGCATTCCCCTTTTGTATTGAAAATAGATTCTTAATGATCCGACGAGCCATGTTCCTTTGGAAATTGTAACCACTATTTGTCTTTCAATTGTGGGCTTTTTTGTATATAAAGGCTTAATATTTCAGCTGTCAAATTGGTTGGATAACTTTGAAGGGTTGAAGCAACTGCATAGTGATAGGCTTACTAACACAAATGGAAAGATTAAAAACTGTAGCTCAGGGCCCTTCTAATATACGATACACTAAAGAGAGCGCTTATACAATAATATAGGAATTCGAATTATGCATGTGATCACACTAACTGTATACTTAAAAGACCCGAGGACGTTTCAAATGAATGATGTTCCCCATCCTTAAAGTTAAGAGCGAGAGACCATATACAAACGCAGCTCACTATTGCAAGAGTTAAATCAAATCTTGGAATTTTCAAACTGTCAATGCCTCCTGGGGAATAGTTATTTATTTACAATTATTTTTATTAATATTCCTACTACTAAACTAGTAAATAAATGGAAGTTTAGCTAACGCGTTTAATTCATAATAATTTCTTCTTTTTTTAACAACGCAACTCTAAGGAACTTACAAATAACTCCATTCTAGAGAACTTTGGTCACGTTTTGCCCCTGTAAAGAAAAGAAATCGCTAAAATATTCATTGGGTGCAACGGTTCATTGGTGTTACAACACTTTTGTAACCCTCTAAGGCACGTTTAGTGGAGCTAGTAGAAGTTATAAATAAACTCAAAGGAATAATTTATTTATATCACACGAACAGACATAGCTAATTGAAGAACAATGTTCAGACAACACGGCACTACTGCGAGCTACACGCAGTCATTGTCCGGTCACGATGTACTTTTTCTATTGAAGCCTTAGGTTTTCACCTTGTCCCCTCTGTCACCTGATAAGGAGTGACGTCATCTTTTTCTAAAGACAGGTCAGTGCCTGCTATTCTCCAGCGTCCCTCGCTTCCAACATCGACCACTCGAGCTCGTTAATCTTACTCGGTATGGCGACACGAAGTGATTGGCTCACCTCTGTCTACCGGAGTTAAGAAGTCGACACAGTATAGACCGGAGATGCCGAAGAAACGTCAGTGGGATGGCCGATGGCGCGCAAATTCTGGTCAGCGCTTCTGCTTCAGGGGAGACATAGAGTCCGATCTGTCCTGCTTGAGAAACTCCAACCCTGTTCTCGGGGGAGTTGCTCAAGCAGAAGGATGGGTAGAGGCCCTTCCAGACGAACGCACTTGTTGAAAACTCTCTCTATAGCCTCGATATCTGAAATAGAATGTTATCTCTGTTTTCTATTGATTTTTTTCTCATAATATCTAGACGATACAGCAAAGTGTCGTCTTACTTTATCAATCTTGCAGCCACTTCTTGAAATTTATTTTGATGTTGTCTGTTGAGGCTCTCAGAATCACATACTCCGAACATTTTCAATCCTTTTCTGGGGCGTTATTTAGCTTTCTTACGCAACTGCCTAGGCACTGGGCATCGATTTAAATATATTAATTATACTAAAACGACTGAGCGATTATAGACCACCTTGTGAATATTCGCCAAACCAATAATTTTATAAAAAGAAGGGTTCCTAAAGGCTTCTTTTTCTAAAGGTGTTTAGTATTGTTAATGCCTGCTGTGATTGATTTTATGATCGTAATCTTAATGAGACTGAGACAAAATATAGTATTTTGTTAATAATTCTACTAAACCATTCAGCTTTTTTTAGGTGATAACATTGGTACATGGTAAGTTCGACGAAGTCATACCTGATAATGTTTCTTTTGGTTTGTCCAACAGCTTTTTGTTTAGAGGATCACGGTTATTTATTTAAGGTAGTCACCAGCTTCCGTATGGTTAGAAAATAATAAACAATACTGCGGAATTTGTTTATCTCAATTTTCGTATTTTGCACGACGGTGTTTTTTCCTCGTAGAGCAGACCCGATGGACCCCAAACGGGTTGACAGCCGTTAAATTCCTTCGGACATCGAGGACAGCGAGCTCCCCAGCAGTGACGATGGCTTTGAGTTAAGTTGATGTTTTTTCTGGAAATCCAACGTTTTTCACGTAAAGAAAAACAAATACAAGCAGTGTAGGCATTATTGACAGGGATTTTTGAAAGAGACCATCCTTCGTCAAGTGTAACTATACAACAATTGCAAAATTGCAGGTTTGTTTTCACGTTTTCAAAGAGCACGCTTAAAACCACCAGTGAAGATCATCCCCTATGTTATGTAAAATTTCTCTCCAAATTATTTATTTTACCGCTCATTGTATGTGTTGTATGAGACGCTGTTATTTTCTGTACCCCAGATGTCCAGCCCACTGCAAACTGTAGTGCCAGTTCGAGCGAGGCGAGTACAAGTTCTGACAAAAAGGAATCTCCCGGAAGCCAACCAGCTGATCAATCGTCAACTCAATCCAATAGAAGAATTATCTGGAAGAATGCAAGCCTGATGTGGGGTCTTAAAACACTCAAGTTCATTGGACGAAATGAGCTCCCGCAGGAAAATGCAGAGTTGAAAACACCCTTCCAATACTTCAAGTTCAACTTCCCAGGCGCTCTTATTTCGCTTATTGCAGATAAGAACAATTTGTACTCACTCCAGAAGGATGCCAGTAAGCCCTTCTGGACCAGTGCCGAGGATCTTGAAGTATATTTAGGCACCTACATGTGGATGTCTATAATTCAGCTGAAAAGCACTAGGTGGTACTGGAGTGAAGCTACCAGTGTAAGTTATGTAGCTGAGGAAACCTCACGCTGACACGCTTCGAACAGTCGAAGCACAACCTTCACGTTATGGACAACAGCTCTCTCGGCCCAAGAGATGATCTTGATAGAGACTGAGTTGCGAAGATAGTGATAGTATGGTGATCACTGTGGACTCTCTGCTGGAATAAAACTGTAAAAAAATAAAAAGTTGTGCAGTAAAGGGTTTAAAAACTGAAAACGTGAAATTCCTAGCCACGGCTACCGTCTGCGAAACAGAGGCGTCTGATTGGCACAACAGCGGACCGAAGACCGCACGCCGTTAGACAGTCGAGAATAAAGAGAGGGCCCATTTCAAGCCCTGGGGAGCGTTTTCAATTTAATGGTGGGTACCACCTGCGGCGATGGGTCACAAGAGCGCATCCGCTGCGTTTTCGCGTCGGGAGCTGAAAACCAGGAGGAAAGACGGCGACGTTTGCAGGCGATCAAATCCCTTCGTCACGTCCTCACAGCTCGTGCTGCGAATGCGGCCCGCAAACCACGCCGCCCCGACCGAGAAGATCGGAACTCTCTGTAATACAATATAGACTTTTAGAATTGCATATATGAGCGAACGCAAGCCCTGTGCATTTGTGTTAGCGTTTGGTGCTCCACAATGCTTGTGCGCGAATCCCAAACTGCGGCCGTGGATTTCCGTATGGTGACTTCGCGCATGCGCATCGTTGAGGACGGAACCCTAACGCAAACGCACAGCGCTGGCGTCTGCTCGTCTACGCAATAATAAACTCACTAATTTCTCTACCAGCGGTACGCTGTCAGCCGTGCCGACGTCGGGCATGATCACACGGCAGATAGGCGGCCCCTGTTCTCACCCCCTTCCCCAACCCGCCCCCGGAACCTCAAGGCAGGGTGCTCCTGCTCGCCCCCCTTGGGATTGCGGGAATATTGACGAAAGGATGTTTAGGTGGCGCGATTTTAGGCTACGGTAACAAGGCTTGTATATCATATAAAATACGGTATTTGAGATATTTAAACAGTGTCTGTTACGTGTATCTTTGTAACTTGCATGACGGTCCTGAACCTCTGCATTAGCAGATAACGTTCCTGAGGCAGAAGCGACGCTCTTTATGTATGCACAACATATCGGTGAATGACTGTTTCGCTATACAAATACAACAAAAATAAGATAAACCAAGGACAACAGACGTATACGTTGTCACGTTTTAGAGCGCAGCTCTTAGGCGCCCGTTTCCGGCTTGAGCGGCGTCGGCGTTGCCGTCGCCGTCGCCGTCGGCGTAACCGCGCGGTGCATTATGGGAAATATCCCATAATGCACCACGCGAGCCCACCTCCCCGGGGTCACGTGACATCGGGGGGGGGGGGGGTCACGTGACCCCTCAGGTCACGTGACCTCGGGGGAGAGGGGGGTCACGTGACCCCCAGATCACGTGACCCCCTCCCCCGAGGTCACGTGACCCCCCCGGAGGAGATTGAAGAATGAGGGGACGAGGAGGAGGAGGGGTATACCCTCCCCTGATTACCCTTCCCTCCTCCTCCTCAAGAGCTGCGCTCCATTTCGGCGTTACAGGAAGTTGTAAACGGCTTTCATTTTTTTAAAGTCAAAAGCTGGTGTTTGTTTATTTGACGTGCACTCAAACTCTTACGCAGCATTCGAGCCACTCATTCGGGAAAAAGGTTCATATCAAACGTTCATAAAAGAGTTCATTTATCCTTTTGGTACTCAAAACAAAGTTAACGTCCCTTCACATTTTTTTTTATCAGTGCATAAAATGGTGCATCCTATGTCCATTAGAAATAAGTATCAGTAGGACCTTTATCTCGCCGATTGGTATCAATAGTCTACAGTAACCTCCATGTGTATAATCATACTCCTCTTAGATGATTGTCTAATCCATCATTTTAACATAGAGAATCTTTAAAAAATGCAGCCCCACCCTTTAGAGGTCGATAGACAGAACCACACATATCAGCAATTCGTTAAGTGAAGAGCAACTCGAAAATATAAGATTAATTGCACTTTTTGTTTCGTAGGATTTATTGCATAAATATTTTTTTCTCATGAAGGGTGCATTGTATTAGTCGGTTAATTATTTACTTGTTCTTAATACCTGGACAATGATCACTCGTATTTGTGTTCATTCTTTGCCCGAAGAGAACTCTTGTTGAAAAATGCAGACTGCAATTTCTATCAGTCTCTTCAATATAAATTTTTTTCCAAAAGTGTTGGCTGCCTATACTTTCTTTTCCCTAACTTTGAGAAGGGAAACCGCCACAACACCCTTGAGCCAATCAGAAAGGCGGAACGAAGGTGTGTGACAAATCTACGCAAGTGAGCACACCGATAGGTTGTCATGTGCCTCTCTCCATCGTTCAGATGAACTCACCAAGGTTGTAGCCTTCGCCGTTTTCCGAATTGTGCTAAAACGATTTTTAGTAGCTAGTACTGTAATTACCCAAGGCCTTCATAATTTGGGCATTTGTTTGACAAGAATATTATGTCAGCGATCACTGTGAACTCGGCTCAGCTCCTACTGGACTCGAATGCTACATTAGCGTTCAATGTGAACGGGGGTCCAATCGTGTGCTTTACACCTAAAAAACAAATTGTGACAGTTGTGTTGCTTGATGGGGTTTTGCAAAGGGTCTATTGTGTCATACATATAGGAAGCGTCCTGCTATATAATATTACATGAACACATACTATTAAATTAGGTGCTCAGTGGCAATGAGACACCCCAATGCCGAAGCAGTCATCGTTGGAGTGCTTATTGAATTGGCAATATATACTAAAGGGCAACCGGTGACGGTCGTCGTGTCATTGTGGCGTAAGTCGCCCTCGGTTTGTCAGATGCCGCTTCGCTCGCACAAGTCTCCGGTTGAAATGCCTGTCGAAATTGTTCGCAAAACAATCCCGGAAATGAAAATAAAAGCCGGGCAACTGATGGCAGGAAGTAGCCCCCTGATCTCCTCCCGGACAACGTTGTGGATGATGTCGCAGATGCCTGGGAGGCTGGCGTCGAAGTTGCAGCTGGACGACTCGAGCGTCGAGACACCGGGAAGCTGTTGATAGCGACAGGCTCGGGCAGGCAGTGCACGTTCAATGTTGGAAGCCTCGGTGATATAAATCTTTCAACTGTTGTCGGGGGATTGCGGACAAGGCTGCAGAAGGTAATGTCCATCACATGACGGACATGGGATTGTTAGTTTTTGTCTTTTGTAGCATCAGGGTTGGCGTGTCCGCTCGATCAGGCGCACAAGATCCTCCACAAAGGCGGTGATGTTCTCGTTTGGGCCGTGTCCTGGACAGAATCAGTTATTCGGCTCTCTCTCGTTTATGTTGGCTGTAGGACGTGCGCTTCAGCTCGACCTTGAAAACTTCCCACGAAGTTAAGGAGGATTCATGGTTCTCAAACCAGTGCCTGTCTGTTTCTTCCACGAGAAGTATGGGTTCTGCAGGAGCTGGTTGTCTGTCCTCTCATTGTGGCGGGCGACACGGTCTTTATACACCTTGCGTGAAATGGTGTCAGAGTGTGAGGTGCGACGGGCATGCAAACAATGGTGGAAGCGGACACGGTTGGCTGCTATAGATTTGTCATGGTTGGCTTAGTCAGCTTTGGTTTTTCTGGGAGGAGACCAAATTCCGGTAGTTCTTCCTGGTAGCAGCGACCGGCTCGGATTTCAGGTTCTTCGTGGTGTATTTGCGAGGTTCGTTCTTGTGGCACTCGCTCGTCTTGAAGTTTTTCTGCCGGGCTCGGGATACTACTTGGTTCACGGCTCGCTGAGGGTTTAAGACGCGGGATAGTCCGCCACTCGTGTCCCGTTATCGGGCAACTCGGCTGAGGAGCCGCCAGTGTGCACACAGAGTGAAGGGCTATGGGTGAAGTACCCAGAACCTCCAACAGAACATACGATGACAGCCGAGCATGTCCTGGAACTTTCCAGAATAATAAATGTAAATAAAAGGTAGGACTGGAACAAGCTTCCGTGACAATATAACAAAACTGATTAACAAAACTGACACAAGAGAGTCTATTCTGACCACTAAAAAAACTACATTGCTTTAGTGGCATTCTGTCCGAACAAACATCTCTCCTTCGGGATTTGGCGACTGCCGTTTACACACTGAACTAAAACGGATGTGGGGCCACTTTTCTGGTAATGAGCCACTGCAGAATGTCGTCGCAAAGCTCCGTGAATGGGTGAGCTAGGTAGGCAACAAGCGCGATGAAATGTCCATACAGCTTGCAATTCGCGTAACGATTGTTGATGAAATGTTTGTGCCCGCGAAACGCGCGACAAACCAGCGGAATCAATCCCAACTGCAACACCTGTGCTCCGTGAAAGTGCACGTCTACGCCAGAACATTTAGGAAGCAGCACAGCATGACTTAAAGCACGGCACAGGAACTACCAGTTTCAAGGCAGCTCTCCGGTGCGCCGCAAAACCAAAGGGAGCTTTCGGCTATTTGAACGAAGCGGCACCAAAATTGCACACGGCCAACCACGACTCACGCATTTTTCGTAGCTAAACTTTCGTATCCAGAACGTTGCACTCGCTTCACCGCAGCCTTCGAAGATTCCAATGATACACGAGAGCGCAAAAACGTCGGCTTAAAATGTATCCTAGCGATATCCGAATCAATCCGAGGTCCGAGCAACGCAGGGCCGATTGTCTCTTTCGTGGCAACATCCCCGTCGATCACCAGCGGAATGCGCACCGTTCCTCAGTATTTTCACGTTATACCTACGTGAGACACCACGCTGAACTCTGAAGTCGCTTTTGATCAGCCTCATATGACGGCTTCCGGATCTGAAATCAACTCGCTGAGAAGAATGCCAACGAACAACGCATCCGACAAGCTCCGGCCATGTTCCGGCCCAGCTGCGGCCAGCCGCTGCCAGGGCGTTGTCATCTTTCCTGTGAAATCACGGATTTGGTTTGGTCACGTGACGAGTGGTCATATTTGAGTACAATGGCAGCAGCCTTGTGTGGGTCCCTTTCGAGTGCAGACCGGGACCCCAGTTTATCACTCTAAGCTCCTCGACTCGTTGGGCAAGGCCGCCGGAGCGTTGTGGGACGACTGTAAAGAAAATCTCGCGGTGGGACACCGTAAGACTATTCGGAAATTATCAAACAAAAAACCGAAACGTGTTGAAAACTATATCTTCATTCACTGATGGAATCGAATAGGGTAATATTATATTCGTTATTCAAAAATTGCGGATATTTCCACAACACTAGCATCTAGCTTCAGTCCTATACCTCCAACTAGCTGTTTTTCCAAGACATTAGAAAGCCTGAATAACAAGAGGCTCGTGTTATTCCTAGAACGAAACAACCTCATTGAGAGGTACCAATGTGACTCGTTCAGCACGGTCCACTGTCGATCCTCTCGTCCACTTTGAAACATTTTTATACATTTGTTTTTAGAGCGTAGGTCTTAGGGGCCCGTTTCCGGCTTGAGCGGCGTCGCCATCGGCGTCGCCGTCGGCGTAACCGCGAAGTCACGTGACCCCCAAGGTCAGGTGACACCCCCAAGGTCAGGTGACCCCCGTCATGTGACCCCTCCGGGGTCACGTGACCCCCAGGTCACGTGACCCCCCCCCGAGGTCAGATGATCCCCCAGGTCACGTGACCAACGGAGGTCATGTAACCACAGGTCACGTACCCCGGAGGCCTCACGTGACCCCCCCGAGGTCAGGTGACCCCCGAGGTCACGTGACCCCCTGAGGCCATGTGACCCCCATGAGGTCGCATGACCCCTGAGGTCAAGTGACCGCTTGAGGTCACGTGACCCCCAAGGTCCTGTGACCCCCAAGGTCATGTGACCCCTCCCGAAATCACGTGACCCCGTTGAGGTCATGTGACCGCCTGAGGTCATGTGACCCGCCCTATGGTCACGTGACCCCCTATGGTCACGTGACCCCTCTGACATCACACGACCCCCCTTGAGGTCACGTGACCTCAAGGAGTCACCTATCCCTCAGTACGCTTCCATCCTCCTCCTCAAGAGCTGCGCTCTAACCGGTGTTACAGGGAATTGTAAACGGCTTTCATTTTGTTTCTCAACAGGTAACATTGTCTTTCCGTCTCCTTAATTTGGAGAAGGCATACGACAAGCTCTGGCTCTACGGAATACTCCAAGATTTATTATATTGCCATGAGCGCAGCTGACCAAGCAGGCAGCGCGCTCGTGGCTTAACGGTTATCGCGCTTGCCTTTCACGCAGAAAGCCAGCGTTCCATTCCTAGTCAGCGACTGTGCATTTTATTTATTCGTTCGTACTGTGACCTTCTAGTAAATTCGAGAACATTCTTGTCTAATTCGAGTTCCGAATGTTCTACGCACCGAACGTTCTACGCCGAATGATCCAGAAACCCACGCGGGTACACAAGGGGCTCCGCATGGCGAGCGGAGTCAGTTTCGCCTCAGCGTTCGATCCTGCTGCTTCGCCGCCTTCGACGCCCGCGACGCTCTGTTGTTATCTTTCTTTTTTCCTTCTATTTTTGGGCACAAGTTCGCCCCATTAAACGTTCAGTTTACTTCAGTCATTCACCGCCTCATCACTTGTCATTCGTGACATTTTGGTGGAGGTGCGGGGTACCGCATTCTATGCCCGTGGAGCGTACCCCTCCGAAGACATCCCGGCCAAGTGAGGTGCTCAGCCCCGGAAGGCTACCCTTCGCAGAAGACGCCGACGCCCGAGCAAGCCGCCGTACCAAAGTCCAACTCCCGGAATCCGGACCCCTGCTGCACAAGCCGAAGAAGATCCCGAAGATGACCACCCCGCCCGTCGTCGTCCTGCCCGTCGCTCCGCGAACGCCTTCTCCCTTCCTCGGCGAGACCTACGAGGACGTCGAAGACTGGATCAACCAGTACGAACGCGTGGCTCGCCACAACGGGTGGAGTGACGAACAGCGCCAGCAGAACCTCTATTTCTCACTTGAAGGGACTGCAAGGCGCTGGTTCGAAAACCACGAAGCCTCCTTGACTTCATGGGAGCTTTGCAAGAACGAGCTGACGCGTACGTTCGCCAATCAACATCGAAGAGAGAGGGCCGAAGATCTGCTGCAATCCAGGACCCAGCGCCCCAATGAGAGCGTCACGAGTTTCGTGGAAGACGTCCTGCGCCTGAGCTCCCGCGCCGACCCTCAGGCCACCGACGAAAAGAAGCTGCGTATTCTGATGCGCGGCGTGAAGGACGACATCTTCGGTGGACTCGTACGCAACCCACCGACGTCCGTTCAAGGATTCGTCACGGAAGCCACGAATATCGAGCGTGCTCTGCAAGCCCGGGCCAGCCACTACCAGAGACTACCCGGCGTCAGCGCGGTTTCGCAGTCCCCTTGCGACCTTGCCCACGACACCCCGGGCATTCGTGAACTTATTCGCGACATCGTCCGGGAGGAGCTGAAGAAGCTTCTGCCGACTGCTGAGCGCCCGGCCTCAATCTCCATTGCCGAGGTTGTTCGGGACGAGGTTCAGCGAGCGTTCCTGCCGGATACCCCTGTCACCGTGGCCGCAGCCGATGAGCCGACGCTGAGCTACGCCGCCATGGCTCGACGCCCGCCGCAAGCTCCCCGCCAAGCCACGGCGCCACCCCGAAGAGACGCCCGAACGCCGCAGTACCCCCGACGACAGGAAGATCAGGCGCACGTTCGCCCAGAGCAACCTGCGCCGAGGAAGACAGACGTCTGGAGGACGGCCGACCGACGCCTCGCTGATGTTACCACTGCGGGGAAGCTGATCATGTGTACCGCCGATGCCCATACCGACGACTCGGGCTGCGCGGGTTCCACCCGAACGATCCGCGCCCCCGTTATGGTGAACGCCCTCGGGAGATCGACGAGTACCTGCGACGACCTCAGTCCCCCGAGCCTGCGTACCGCCGAGTGTCCCGGTCGCCGTCGCCACGACGTCCAGCTTCACCGATGCACCGACCCCGACGTGAAAGCCTGTCACCCCTCACTCCTCGGCGGAGAAACTAGGCGCGGCAACCCCTGGAGGTGGAGTTGCTGACGACGACCCACGCCAAGATCCTCCACGAACGTCGGAGGGCCCCCACTCAAACGCCACCAGAGACCGAAACGACGCTCCTGCAACAGTGAAGAATAACCTAAACATCGTTATCGACGGTCACGACGCGTCGGCTCTCGTCGACACCGGAGCAGACTGCTCCGTCCTGAGTGGGAGGCTCTCCCAACGCCTTCGGAAAGTGACGACGCCATGGGATGGCCCACAGATACGGACCGCCGGGGGACATCTCATCACGCCAGTCGGAAGATGCACTGCTCGCGTCGAGATTCACGGCGAGACGTGTCCGGTAAAGTTCGTCGTTCTACGGGACTGTGCGAGGGACGTTATACTCGGAATGGACTTCTTGTGCGAGTACAGCGCCGTCATCGACCTGGAAGCCAACGAGTTGAGGCTGCGGAAACCTGTCGTAATGCCCGAGGATCACAAAACTTTGGCAGCCACGTCAGCTTCAGTGCGTGTACTCTCCGACCACGTGAACTTGCCACCACGCTCGAGTGTACTTGTGCCTGTCGCGACCGAAAAAGGAATCTGCGGAGAAGCTTTGCTGGAAGGTAGCGTCCATCTGCTCCTAGGAAGAGGGATCGGCGTCGCAAGAGGCATCGCGGAGCTCCAAGACGGACGCACTGTTGCACTCGTAACGAACTTCCGACAGGAGGCTCAGCACCTTACGAAAGGCACCGCCGTGCTGGCCTTCGAGAAGAAATATTTCAAGCATGCCACGACGACCCGACGGCTGGACACCTCGGCTACAGCAGGACGCTAGCCCGGATTCGTGAAAAGTACTACTGGCCGAGACTCCCGAAGACCGTCCATCTGTACACAAGGTCCTGCCAAGAGTGCCAACGACGTAAAAAGCCTCCGACGAAGCCAGCGGGACTTCTGCAGCCGATACCTGCCCCGACTACGGCCTTCCAGCAGGTTGGAATGGATTTACTTGGGCCGTTCCCAACATCAACGCAAGGAAACCGGTGGATTATTGTGGCGACCGATTATCTTACATGATACGCCGAGACGAAAGCCCTTCCATTGGCAACAGCGGTTGAAGTCGCCAAGTTCTTCGTTGAGTCCATCCTCCTTCGACACGGCGCACCTGAAGTGCTGATCACCGATCGCGGGTCATCTTTCATGGCACATTTGACTCAAGAAGTTCTTCGGCTCAGTCACAACAGCCATCGACCAACCACCGCTTATCATCCACAGACCAACGGGTTAACGGAGCGGCTCAACAAGACGATCGCCGACATGATCTCCATGTACGTCGACGTAGAGCACATGACGTGGGACGAGGTGTTGCCGTACGTCACGTTTGCGTACAACACAGCGGTTCAAGAAACCACGGGAATGACACCGTTCCAACTGGTACACGGCCGGACGGTTACAGCGATGCTCGACGCCATGCTGCCTCACGAGCCGGCCGACGATGGGAACGACGACGATCAACTGATCTTGCAACGCGCGGAAGGTGCTCGCCAACTGGCAAGAATCAAGATTTATGACCAACAGCGAGTCGACTCACGCCGCTATAACCTTCCTCGCCGTGACGTCCACTTTCAACCCGGAGACCCGGGTAGGGGTGTGGACACCGATACGGCGCCGCGGTCTCAGCGACAAGCTTCTCAAACGCTAGTTCGGACCCTACAAAATCATCCGACGCCTCGGCGATTTGAACTACGAAGTTCTACCCGACGGAACGCGCCCATCAGCAAGACGCCAGCCACGACACGAGGTGGTGCACGTCGTCCGGCTCAAGCCGTATTACGAACGATAGAACTTTGGACTCTCGTCATGGAGTGAACTGTGAACTGTGAACAGTGAACTGTGAACCGTGAACTGTGAACTGTGAACTGTGAACTGGGAACTGTGAACTGTGAACTGGGAACTGGGAACTGGGAACTGTGAACTGTGAACTGGGAACTGTGAACTGTGAACTGGGAACTGGGAACTGGGAACGGAACTGGGAACTGTGGCTCGCGACTCTGCTATCCTTTGGCTGTGGATCTGTGTTTTCATTTTGTACTGCATCGGGACGATGCACTTTTTTTAAAGGGGGGAATAATGCCGCGAGCGCAGCTGACCGAGCAGGCAGCGCGCTCGTTGCTTAACGGTTATCGCGCTTGCCTTTCACGCAGAAAGCCAGCGTTCGATTCCAGTCAGGGGACTGTGCTTTTATTTATGCTTTCAACTTGGCCTTCTCGTAAGTTCGACAACATTCTCGTCTGATCGAGTTCCGAATGTTCTATGCACCGAAAGTTCTACGCCGAATGATACAGAAACCCACGAGGGTACATAAGGGCTCCGCATGGCGAGCGGAGTCAGTTTCGCCTCAGCGTTCGAGCCTGCTGCTTCGCCGCCTTCGACGCCCGCGACGCTCGGTCGTTATCTTTCTTTTTTTCCTTTTATTTTTGTGCACAAGTTCGCCCCATTAAACGTTCAGTTTACTCAGTCATTCACCGCCTCATCACTTGTCATTCGTGACAATATCGTGGTTTCTGTGGCCCAATGCTGAGTGCTATACAGAGTTGTCTGGAGCACCGTACTTTTACCGTAAGGCTGGAGACAAACAACTCTCTCTAAGCAGTTTTTACCAAAAAAAAATCGCACATTTATTTTTTTTTTTGGGGGGGGGGGGCCGAGTGGAAGGTGGGGAGTATTTTGTAACACCCCATTTATCTTTAAACTGAATTCGATTGCCGTGCAACTGCTCCTTCTGTGCATTTTTTATATATGTTGATGATCGACAGATCTGTTTCATTCAGTACTTCCTCAATTTTAGAATGTCAAGTTGAATTAGCTGTTAACAACTTGGTAAAATGGGCCGATACAGATGGTTTTAGATTTTTCTCCGAAAAACTACTTGTGCTTCTTTTCTCATCGACGTGGAATTCTACAGGAACCGCCCAGGTGCATGTATGGCATTCCAATTTTCGTTAAAGAAACGTACGCATGTTCTATTCCTTGTATTTGGTTCCAAGCTGACTTTTTTCCACACATGAAGAGCTTAAAACGCAGGTGTTTTACATCTCTGAATATTCCTAAGCTCTTGTCACATCCATCATGGGGCTCAGACCTTCTGTGCCGGTCGCACATTTATCACTGTGCCATTCCCTGTCAACTTTAACGTGGCAGTTGTTTTTTTTTTTTTTTTTATAATTTTGTTCTGGCATGAGTTCTGAACATGGTAGATCTAATTATTCATCCTTGACTGCTGTCAGCTACTGGCGCGTTTCGCACCTCCACGGTGCCTGGCCTTTATGCAGAAGCAAACCAACTGTCCCTGGAATATAGGTATTTTTTCATAGGTTGAAATTACTCCGTCAGAGTCCGCTTTGTTGCCGAGCACACCAGATAGTATCGATAATATTAAATTTTATCTCAGATTTGAAAACAAAACTTCCCTAATCCCCACTCCTCCATCCTCTTTCCATGAAACCTGGTAGTGCAACACAATCTTTTGGAATGAATGCAAAGAAACCTACTTGTCCCTAGTTTAAGTGGGCAGGTAGGGCAAGGCCCCTACCTGTCGACTTAAAGAATCATGGAACCAGCGCCACATACATTGCGACTTTACAAAAACCAAATATAATAAATAGAAGTTTCCCCAGGTAGTTTAAAGACGGACTGTTTTGCTTCAAACCCGGTATCAAGAACATGTCAGTGTTTACACTGATAGGGCGAAAAATGCTCCTAGTAGTCTGTGCTATGGTGGGACTATCAGTACATTATATAAACAATAAATTCAACAGCAACTATACTAACAGCAGAGTTCAATTGTCTGTGGACGGCTGAATTCATGTACATAACAACAAAAAGGGCTTCCTCACGCTGTAATCTACACTGACTCTGCGAGTTCTCTAGACGTAGTAACATCGATGAACCATGTAACAAACCTGCTTGTCTCTGAGTTCAAAGCAAGAATATTTTCAGTTGAAATAAAATATTTATATTTCCTATTCTGGTTGCCTAGCCATAAAGACATTCCTGGAAAAGCAACTGCTACTGCGCAACCAGCTCTTCTGGTTAGAAAAAGCTGACAGACACCGAAAACCATGCTAAGATTACCAGACCTCTTTGAAGCAGTTGCAGCCAAACAAGGTGACAGGTGCACTGCAACAATGCCACAGCGGACAAACTACAAGCAGTCAATCCTTTTTGAGCAGGTGCCAGAGTGCCAGATACCAGGAGCGCTTCTATGAGGTCGTTTTGTGCAGGTTACGAATTGGTCCTTCCAGTGCTCAAAGATGGGCACCTCTTGAGCGGGGAGGATGCCCTGGAATCCGGACATTGTAATTTACCTCGAAGTACTGTGCACAAACTCATGAAATGTGCCATGTTTTATAAACGCCGTCACAAAACTTCTCACTGCTTTTTAATGAACACGTTTCACTACACTTGGCCTTACTACAAGGTGGCGAGCCACTCATCCCACGCAGCTGTGTTTTTACCCTCGTTACCCTCCTCACAAATCTCGACCTTCCACACCGAGTATGATTTTATTTTCAATCCAAAGCACGTGGTCTTTCTACATTAATAGATATTTATGTTATTAGTTTTATCATATAGTTCGCTACTTTCGCTGTTTCATCTTCTCAAACCTATATTGCAAAAAATCAAGCTTGGCGCAACAGAGCCTTAGATGATGAATCACCATAAAGTTTTAATCAATAAATAAATAAATAAACTCGAAAACGTTTTGGGCAAGCATATCTTTCACAGGAAGTCACTATTATACTTCGAGAAGATACAAATGATGTATGTTCTTAAGTTGGGTATATGTTGTCCTGTGATCCGATACACCATTTTGTTTTCTAGAGATTTATTTCTTTACGATTTTTTAAAAAACAGATTCTTGTGTGGGAACAAGCAAATTTGTACTCTGCAAACTCACACCAGTAGACTTTTTTTATTATGTTTCACTTTCACAAGAACCCACAATTATCAGTTGAGAAAATACTGATGCTGCCTGTTCTGTCGCTGGGTGTGTTTCTACTGCGATCCGATAGAGTGTTTTGGTGTACGGCAAATGCTTTATCCTGTGTTGTTGTTTTTAGTGGCTCTTTATTTCGGAACATGAAACGTTTTGTTTTGGAGACTAAGACCCGCACACGTTTTCGGCAGGTACGCCTATCACAAGAAGCCACGCTCATCAGTCGAGAATATACAGATGCTAAAAGTTTTAAAGCTGGGTAGGCCTTGTACTGTACAACGATACAATAATTGTGATGTTTGGCTTTTTTATAATTCCAGACGCCAACGACCGTCTGATTTCTTTGGGCAGTTGCCCTTCGCCTACAGTCATTGATAACATAATAAAGGCATAGATGTCCTTGGTAGCCCCACCTCTTGTGCAAGGTTTATCGTTAGAGAACAAGATGGCGCTTTATGTGCTTTGAACGTGCTCGCGGATCAACATTACCGGATGTCTACGAGCACATGCAGAGGACGGGCATCCTAAAGAGACACCCTTGAACTCCGATACACGCCTCTGACGCCACGTCACCAAAGTGGCGCCGGTGTGGGCGGCGGCGCATGCCCAGACACTTTTTTCACCCGAAGCTGATTTCTTTATACGCGCAGTGGCAACAGTTTGTGTGCAGAAACCCTGACCTTTTTGTATACAGCGTGCTGGTCTTTACGCCATTATAGGCGCGGCATACAGCTTAGGGCAGCACGTGTGCATTCACGCACAGTTGAACTGAATTGAATCGGGCTACCGCGTGATTCAATTTGGGCCATCGTAGCGAACCACATAATGACTGATTGGCGTGCGCCGTGTGGAATTCCGGCAGTTTCCGACGCGCCTTACAGCTCGTGGGAAATTTAGTTGCGTATGTTGCTCGTGCTTTATTCTTCAGTTTGTTTCTGTGTAATGTTATCTCGCAAATTATCAAATATTATTAAACAATAACAAGAACACACGAAAAAAACAGAGCTATTAATACGACTGTTGTGAATGCGCGCTATTTCGGCCGCTGTTAAATTTTCGTCCTCACCCCGCTCGTCCGGCCAACTGTTTTTAAGTCAACCCTATTTATGATGTTGATGTTAGATTAGTTTTGCTGCTCGCGGGTGGAAAAGAACGTGAGCGAACACTATTGATACATTTGGGTCGCCTTACTTCGTGTCACCTTAAGCCCAGACGCAGACGTCGCTACGACTTTATGAGATCAAACACAGAACATCGAAATGGCACCATCATGGTGTGGTTTCTGTTTCCATGCCTGTTCTATCACCGCTGAGCCAATCATAAACAGAAAAGGCCTAGTGACTTTCGCTTTTGTAGCCGCTTGATTGGTCCATTGAACTCCTAGCGTGGGTTGCGTGTGGATTAAAGGGGTAGTCATGCGGATTTTTTAGAGCTACTCCTACTAATTATATTTTTTTGGAATCACCGGCCTTTACACATTCCGGTGTACTATTTAGTATCGCGAAATTCATAATATTTATTGTGAAACCGAAAGTGAAAATGATGCCAAAACCGACATTAATATGCACCCGCGCTTTTCAGTGCCGTAACGTCAAAGAAAGACAGGCTTGCAGATCGAGCGGGTAGTCTATAAATGGAGTGTGTCGAGCTTTTGTTTTGTTCTACTGCGAGGGTAATGGAACGAGCTTCCAAAGCAATCATTTGACATGATGAAACTGCTTTTATAATTTGGGAACAAAGTCCACAGTTCAAAGAGTGAACTCCTGTCTTCCGCTCTCGTCACTCCTTAATTGGTGCCAACAGACATTTACTTTAACAAACACGGAGAGGACGACAATTTTAAATTCAATAACTTCGGGAAAACATTCGTTTGCCCATTGTCTCGGTTTTTATTTCACCCATGTTTCTTGGTGTATTCAGCAAATGTTCAAGTGGATCGGGGACTATTAAAAAAACGCCTCAGTACCCCTTTAACCTGAAACAGAGCATGATTCAGCATTTAAAATTTGAGCACTCCACGACAATGCCGCAGGGTAATATACACAATTAAGTTTTTGAGAACTTCACGATACACGATAGATAAAAAAGTTAAACGCGGACGAAGCAGTCTGTCAAACACACTAATAAAACACTGAATTTGGGGTTACTTCAATTTCTGATAAAAACCACCATTCTCGAAATATTTAACTGTCATTTGTACAAGGGCCCCAAAAGTGTACTGGGAAATCAATGTTATTTCATGAGCTTTTCCCAGCCTGCGTTGTGCGATGGAAAAAAAAGCACTGAAAAATTACTGGTTTGTCCCAAATTGTTTTGTTTTTATTGTGTTTTTGGTTTGTTGGGGGAGGAACGAGGGATTGTCACCCCTCAGCTGAGGGATGATGAACAGCTCGCCAGACCACTCAACCGCATCCCGTTCATTCTTTGACTCCACTTTCTTCTAGTGGATGTGAGTGTGACAGCGTGACCAGGTCGTGAACGATAGGCGCATTACTTGCCCAAAAAGTACGTAGGTTCCACCGCACTGCCAGCTTAGGGGTGTACTTAACATGGGTGGGGATACCGAGGATCGTTACAAAAATAGTCTTTTCATAGCGCAGATTTTTATTTTTTTTTAAAGTAGGGCTGGATGTCTTTCAGGTCACTGGTTCGATTGTCCATTTTATAATTACTAAGTTACATTCCTTACCAAAAAACTCAGTATACCTTTCAGTACCTGGATTGTGAAAATAAAAAAAAAGCTGCAATTGTTTTTGGAAATTTAAAATCCAGAACGCAGAAAAAAGATTTCTGAAAAGCTTTAATCCAGATAAAATGCAGATAGATTTCAAGTGCCAAAATCCAGATAGCGAGAAGTTATACTGTTTTTTTTTGTAGGGTTGATATTATTTTCTTTACCTGTGATAGACTAAAATCTCAGGTACCGGCCTCAGTCCATTCAGAAGCCAGTTAGGAAAACATTTGTTATTGATCTGATACGCACAAAAAAGCGGCGCATTCATATGAACGCCAAGGGTACATATCGCTTGGTATCGAACTGACTCGTGATAGGAAATCGCGGCATGTATCTTTGATTATAGTTCACCACAATGTCACAAGTATATGAATAATTCGTGTAGGCCAGCGCAGGTTGAAATTTATCAAACAAAACCGCTTGGTGACTTTTTACATATATTGATACTTTTATTCGATATCTTTCAGTAAAGTACAGTCCCCAACGTTATAAATATTTTACAAGGTTGAAGACTGTACATTTTTGTACAGTCCCCAATCTTGTGAAATTAATATAGTTTTGGGGGTACTGCGAGCAGCCGAAGCGACCTAACGCGTGTCGCACTGTCTCCATTCATTTTTTTAAGCTTTCATCTGGAAGTTTGACCCCAACGTACCCCTGTGCATTTGACCTGGTTTGTGAGTTGATCCGGTGAGAGTTTTCATAGTCGTTACGGAATATTCTGCAGCTTTTGTCGGAATGTGTTTCTTGTACCTTCACGCCGGCGTGCTAAGCCTACCCCGACACGAAGTACGGATAGGAGACGCTTGGGACTCACGTGGAACGCGGCGCTGCACCTGGCGGCGCTGCACCCGGTGCCAGTGACCGGCACGTCGGCGCCTGCTTTTTTAAAAAGACACCAACCACCTCACGGAACTTCGACGCAATAAAAACTAGCCCCACGGATCTCCGCATGAAGGGCAAACCGGCTCAGCGCCGAAGCAAACGACCATGGATACCAATGAATTATCAAACCAACCCAACGAAGATGAAGGATGGCAACAAGTCACGCGTCGCCGTGCAAGACAAGTCAAGCCGGAGTAGCTCCGAACGGGTGAGTCGCCCACACTTTTCTCTTGCAACAAAAGGCTTTTACATAAGATTACCATAGACACGATTTCGAAACAAGTTCTTACGGGCGCCATCGAAGGAACAGCCCCCAACCGCAGGCTAGCGGATATTGCCACCTATCCCCTTGATAGGAGGGCCATTACTGGCCCTCCTATTGAGGCGATTGCCAACCTATCGAGGCTGGCAATCAGTCACGCGTCGCCGTGTACGACAAGTCAAGCCGGGGCAGCTCCAACCTGGAACGGCTGATTCACCCACACTTCTCTCTTGCCATAAGGTCACTACATAAGATTAGCACAGACACTATTTCAGAAACAAGCTCTTATGGGCGCCATCGAAGGAACAACCCCCAACCGCGGGCTGGCGGATATGGCCACCTATCGCCTCGATGGGAGGGCTATTACTATCCGGGTTACAGTTAGAGACGAGGAACATGCAAAGAACCTTGCAGCTAGGAGAAGGTTGGTTGTCGAAATCGGTAAACAGATTAAGACATTCGAAGTTGCGATTAAACGAGTTCCGACGACCAAACCAACGGGTGGCCTCGGTGTAATCAAAATGCGACTGGATTACACTCTCGACTACATAAAGAATCATATTCATTGCGACACTGCTACGATTCTGGACATCAAGCTCTTAGGGAAATCCGAGATGCTCCTAAATGCTTTTAATACCCGGAAATCCCCACCCGTCTCGATTTTGACCATGAGATCGTACGTGTCTACCCTTACCGACAGAAGCTAATTGCTTGCTATAACTGCCACCAACTGGGGCGTGTAGCTAAATTTTCTGTAACGAAGACATTCTGTAGGGACTGCAGACAAAGACACCCCCCCACCAACCGCTGCAACCGCGAACACTTTTTCGTCGCGTGCAGCCCGGACACTAATTCGGTAAATGCGACATGCCCCAGCCACATCATCCCTCAACAAAACCAACCTAAGGCACCCAAAACCAGGCATACATGTGTGTCCTGGTCGGACACTATTACGCTGGAAGGAAAAGTTGCAGCACAGCAGCCTCCCATTCTATCTGAAATCCAACTGCAATTGGACGAGCTCTGCAAAGACACAAGGAACTCAAAGAACAGCTCCACCAGCTTATGTCGCAGATGGCTGGAAAAAATCTTAAAGAAACAGGAGACCGCAACTCCGCTAAATCGGCCCGAAATCAACCACGGCTCGGCTCACGATCATGGTCGCGTTCTCGCTCACGAGACCGCAAAAGTCACTCGCCTATTAGGAAGTCGGCAGTATCCTCACAGGAAACGCCGTTGCTGTGAGAAGACTCCAGATATACACAAGTGCTCGATATTCTCCGACAAGACCGCACTAACGACCGGCAGAGGCTTGAAAAGCTGGTTAGCGACAAAATCCAGGAAGCCACCACACAGCTCCAGACGAGAATGAACGAAATATTCCCGGAGATTATGTGTTATCTTCAACAGCCTACAGATGAGCCTGAACGTAGCAAATCTACGGTTCCGCAATGACCCAAAGACCCACGTGTACACAGCGTAACTGCAGAAGCTACACACAAGCAAAAGCCACGCTCCGCGAACGATCAAATGTATCCAGCCAATCGCTATTTTACTCCAAGAAACACCCGGCGAATACTCTCTCGCTGGATACAAAACGCCCCAGAAAGCCAGCATAACACATCGGTATAAAGGCCAACAGTAGCCGCTGGCGATAGGAGAGGCGGCACTGCTCATCAGAACTGATTGCGTAGCTGTGAAGGCTGACATCCAGCACCTGTGTAATAATGTCAAGGAAATTGTCGCGGCGAAAGCCCAAGCTCCTGGCCAACAGCCGCTACTCGTGGCATCGGCATACTACAGACCTTTCGAAGGGAAGCAGCAAAAAAGACGATTTTTTATGGCTAACAAACATTAGGAAATATGCAGATGGTTTTCCTATTTTTACGGGGGGGGCGACTTTAACGCCCGCCATCGAAAATGGGGATATCCTACCTGACGATACCCGGAGTAAGGCGCTTGCAGAGGCGATCAACTTCAACGAACTTGATATTGCTACCACGCCCTCGACGTTCACACGCCTAGGTCTCCATTGCAAACTAACTGACACCTCACCTGACGTAAGGATAACAATAACAGAAATAATTCGTCACTGGAAGACACACGGGACTACATGGGACAGTGATCATTTAACTATAATCATCACACTAAATCGCAAAAAGCTTGAAATCAAGAACACCAGAACTGCAACTAACTCCGACAAATTACGTGCAATGCTGGGTCACGATATCACCGATTTCCGGACGCTGCGGATGCAATCAAAGAAAGAGGGCAGCAATACAGGGAGAAAATCAGCTGTGACGATTACACCGGACCGATAGACAGCCGGCTTGCCCAACTCTGGAAACAGGTGGAAGTCCTCACGAAGCAATATCGTAATAGGGGAAGGCGGCACAAAGACGGCGTCTGCCTCAAACACGCCTTTCAGATCATTCAACAACACGAGCAACAACTGCAGTCGGAACACTGACAAACATTATGTCAGAAGCTCGGCGGGAAGCCTGGTTTAAGGAACTTTCGGGTATCTTTCGATCCATGCTGGGCCGCAAGAAAGGCACCCCGCGAAATGGCACCCTCTTGCTAAAAGATGACCCTGGGAGCGTGGAAGATGTTATCATTCACACGTTTTTCCCTGACGCTAGAACAACCCCGGGAGATCCATTGCCCCGTATCGTTATTCCCCAACCAGTTGAACAGCTCTAGCAACCTTTCACGATGGAAGAATCGCGGGCAGCCCTCAAGCATGGCAAGTCGCGGTCGGGCCCTGGGCATGACAGCATCACGTGGCAGGAACTCCGCAACCTAACAGAACAAGTTTTAAATATACTACTGCAGGTATTCCATCACTCCTGCGACAGTGGGACCGTTCCTGACTGCCTTAAGCTCTCTCGCATATGTTCAATAGCAAAGCAGGGGAAAGATCCATCAGACCCGAGTAATCTCCGACCGATATCACTAACTTCTACAGTATGCAAGCTTATGGAGCGAATGATTCAGACACGAATACGGTACCAAATCAAATATGCAGACCCTCACGTTTATCCGGAACAAGCGGGATTTCGCCCTAATATAAACACTTACAGCTATATTTGATTACTACGACTGGTCATTAACACAAAGAGCAGAATAATCCTTCCTGATTACGTACTTACCCTCGATATGCAGAAAGCATTTGATAATGGCTCCGGTAAAGTCATTCTTCAGGAGCTGGCATCCATTTATCCCAGTCAGAAGACACAGGACGGGATACCGTAATCCTTGCAGCAACGACAAATATAGCTACGTGGCACGATTCCGAGATGTACCCCGAGAACCTACTTCCTAGATAGGGGGTGCCCAAGGTTCCATCCTCGGGCCCGTGTTTTTTAACCTGGCCATGACTAGAGTCGCGGAAAATCTGGAACGAGCCACCGCAGCAAGATTCACCATATATGCCGACGATTTAACGATGTGGGTGGAAGTAGCTGACTATTCTGACAATGAGGCCATGCAAGAGGGGCAGCAAGCAGCGCTCCGCAGCGTTGCGCAAATGCTAGACGAAATAGGCCTATAACTCTCTCCGGAAAAAAAACCGAGCTGATCAGCATCGATGGAAAAACTCGCACCAATTGTACTCAGCAGATCACAGTGTACAGAGTAAATGGATGCCCTAACGTCCAAACATAGACGCCTTCGTGTACTCGGTGTGCAACTAGCAAGCTGTAACAGCCCGCGAACGTAGATCCCACAACTAAGACAACAATGGAGGCTACTGCTACATGCTATACGACGAATGTCTAACAAGTACGGTAGAGCGCGACGAAAGTCCTGGGTGCCATTGGCCCGGGCAGTCGCTGTTGGCCAACTTCTATATGGATTTTCAATGTACGTCCTCTCGAAGACAAATATGAAGGATGTGGAGCTACTGCAACGTGCAACTCTCCTCACCATCACTGGGCTCTCAAAACACACACGGATTGACCGGCTCATCGAATAAGTGGCAATACAGCCTAGTGGCAATACCGCAACATACTCTGATGCTCAACAGGCCCTTACAGATGGACTCGAAAACACGGTGCAAGGGCACAGCACTTTAGCGTTAGGCCGCCTGAGTAACGTAGACAACCAGGCTCCCAGTCTGAGTCCCCCATGGGACAGTCCGGTTATTCAAACGGGGCCACAGGCAATTCCGACTTGAGAGCAAGAGGCCCTTCAAATTCGTATTGCCAATCAGCACCAACAGCTCGAACGAGATCATATGAACATCTACACTGGCGCCAGTTTTAACGACGGCAATGGTGACTTGGCCTGGTACTGCCCCACACGATGGGGACTAAATCGCACACATAGCTGTCACCTCCTCTACGGGGACGCCCGGCAGGTTGAACTCCTGGCAATATGGGGAGCCCTTACCTCAATCCCCGGCCCCCTAACACAACACGACACAACACGACTCCAAAGAATACTAAGGGACGCCAAAGAAGCGCTCGAAGGAATCTGGAACACTAGCACGGACGACGCCACGACTCAGGCCATAAGAAGAAAGCGAGTGCACGACTTACAAGAAGTGGACCACGACCTACGCAATCAGTGGACACCAGCACACACCGGATTGGCAGGGAGGGAATGCAGTGGCACATGACACAGCCACGGTAGCCCGAGGGAGTACTCAGTCGCCCCTTACCCTCCTCTCGACCCGCCACTTAATCCCTACGCGTGGATCACAGACTCATTGAGAACGGAATAGCGATGGTACCTCTCCTTTAACAGAACCAAGCACCGCAGTTAACGTAAACAATTTCTTACATCAGCAACACCTACACCTCAAGTCGATCCGCAGCTACGACTCTTATGCGCCCAAGAAGTATTCTTAAACAAAGTATTCGCAGACATAGACTACACCGTATATTATCAGAAATGGTACCCCCAGCCTCGGACACACCAGTTCGCTGCAGTCACTGCGGATAAGAGTGCAGAGCAAATCTCCCTGCACTTTATCGGGGACTGCCCACGCTTCTCCACCGACAGGACAGATATTCAGGATATACAGCATGCCGATCATGACACATTACTTGCACACCACCGAACACCTCCGCCCCCCAACCTCCAAGCCAATACACGCTAGCCCAATATGCTAGTATCTATCTCCCTCCTGCAAAACTAATCCCAAACCACGCCTTTAACCATCCCCTTCCCATGTGGTCAAATAAATAAATAAATATTGGTAGAAAATAACTACTACTACTACCAACCGAAATAGTACATCTGATTACTACTATAGCTAATAAAAACATAATTATAAGAATTTCATATATTACGCACTTATTTTTGTGCAAACAAAAAACTGCCAGTCTTTACTAAAGTACTGCATGAGTAGTTAAATGCCAACTGACCAGTGGTTGGGCATGTGCACTTTCGAATGCCTTGAAACGAATATGCAGATATTACTATTTATCCAGGCTAAAGACCTCGGATAGAAACCACTGACGATCAAAAAATGGCATGTACGCGTATCACACAAATAAGATTTATACTTTCCCAACTCCACAATCAGTTGCTCCTTAGCATGTTTCATTATGATTAAACCTAAATCATAACAGGACACCAGTAATTATTGTGCTAATTATTTGCAGTTTCTTTATATTTGTAATATTTGTGCACGTTCACTGGCACATATTCACCCGGTACACACGGTTTTCATATACTGTTACGCACCTGCGGGTTGAAAAACGTACTGATTTCCCCCGCGCATTAGGGATAACTGTCCATTGCCACTCATTTTCTCTTTTTACTTAGCGGCTGCGACAGCTTACAAAGTAACAGTCCAACAAATTTGTGCTCACGTTTTTGTAAGTTTGCCCGCGAATACGCTCATGAGCCCATTCGCATGCACACTTGCACGAGGGAGCTGATGGATAGTTCCTGTGGGCAGTTGTTGCCTCTTCCTAAGGCATGACGCATCGCGAAACGCAAATCCCTGCATAATTTGAAATAAAAACAAAATTGATTGAAGTGTTATTTTGCGCTTTAATCGACTCAGTTATCGCCATACTGGCGTGGGCACAGTGGGAATCTTTGTAAAAATATGCGTTGAACCCTACAGCTGAGCCTGCGACGTGTTATGTCTGGTTCACAGTGTTGCAACCGACTACGACCGAGTCCGCCAAAATAAGGTTTTAAGCCGCTTACGAACGCAATCGCTGCCAGACGGCACGGTTGTAAACTATCACAGGAGGCTTAAAACCGGATTTGTCGGACTCGGTTGTAAACCACCTTTTACCCTCTAACCGCGTGTGAAGTGCGAGTCAATGTTGATTGTACGGGGAATCAAAAATAAGGGTTGTTGGCTTTCGGGGTAGATCTCGAAGCTCAAGAAACATTAAGTTTTTCACTGGGCCAGTCTTCTCGGCGTAACAACACCGCTATAATTAAAATGTCAAAATGTGGTGACAGGTACGACCTCGACACCTATTCTAAGACACACAGGGCGTCATAAGAACCCCCATTGTTTGATTGCTCAATATATTGAAAAGCTTTTTTTTTAAATACACATGTACCGCGTAACGACGCAAACAAAAGGACACTTGAATAAAATTATACATGGAATAAAATTTTAACGCGAACAGACATCAGCTTGCTATATTAATAAATATGACTGCAGTTTTTTTTCTCTCTTTATTTTGGTCGTAGTGAAAGTTTACTCTTTATTGCGTTGCTGCCCGAGAACAAACAACAGCAATGGGTCGTGACACGGTAGTATTTTCAGTGTTCATATAAAGTGGACATGAACGATTCAATAATTTGTTTCGCGTGTTTCGTGGTTACAAAATCCTCGACTAGACATTCCTGAGTGTACCTAAGCTTCGTGAACATTCCTACAATTTAAAATTGTGTTTACTATAATGTAAAAACTAATTGACCTGAGTGCATTCTTATTAAATATCCTGGGATTACCCGTTTTGTAGATAGCACAGGTAGCTCAGAAAAGCTAGTTTCTCTAGGTTTCGCATCTATATTTACTTAGTTATTTATTAAGACGGCTTAATGGTCTTCGCCCGAATGAGCAAGCATAGCGCGAAATCGACTGGCATTAACCACGCACTAGCAATTTGCATATTAATATATGCAAGGATCCAATAAAGCAGCGTAACATAGTCATTGTACAAAATAAATACCGTATATGGCCAGCGTACGTAAACAAAATAAACTTTGGAGATTTTTTTTTTCTTGGGTTAATTTTTTGGGGGGGAAAAATAGAAGAATATCCACACATCCAGCGTGTTGGAGTTATCGATGTAAACTGCAAGCCTCGCAGGCAGCCCATAGCCCTTCGCAATCGACTAAGACATCCCCCTCCCTCCCGCTTCCAACTGACGCATGATGCAGCATTTTGTCAGAAACGGCGGCATCCCGACTACACAGACAAAGGACGGCGTCAAAACATGAAACTAGACCGCCTTGTCCCGGAATCCTGGCTATGCATAATTGGGACGTTCTCGATTGACTCCAGAAAGACTCGCCGTTATGCTGTGATCTTTAATATTTATTGATTTGGCTTGTCTTGTGCCTAAAAGAGATTTAGTTTACTTTTTGAAATGCATATCGTACATAACCGCGTGATGTTCGGCAGAGACTTTCTGTAAGGTTCATCTTAATAGAACCTCCTTCCTGCCGTTTGTGCAAAGCACCTTTGGTCTTTATGCCTGTAACAAAACAAATTGATAATAAACAAAAAGTGCATAATTTAATGCCGCGATAATTCAACAACATCCGAGTCGATAAAACTTGAACTCGGTAAATTAATGAAATAGGCAACATTGTGAGAAACGACAATAGAAATCTATTCCATAAAAGTATATAGTGGCTGTTTTTAGTCATTAAATATGTGTCTAAAAACATTAAATCTACATAATTACCCTTTGTGCATGTCAGTTTAAAAGTTTAAAGCCAGGGGCACATAATGTAGAGGAATAGTCGTATCGAAAAGTATGATAATAAAGTAAAATTTGTTAAGTAGTTTTTTTTTAATTTGTGAAAATAAGCATATCATTCGATGTACAAATTTTCAGAGAACAATCGCAGATGATTAAATCATTAAATATAAAAAACAAGACGCAGCGACCTTTACTTTGAAAGTTATATTATGCACGAAAAATATTATAGGGAATCGGTGAGAAAATATGTGTGTCACGTGACGTATTTTTGCCGCTAAATTTAGGGAGAATTGAATAGTTGTAAAGGCCACGCGATTTCTTCCATTAAATATGGCGGATAAACGGGAATGGTGTCTGGGTCACAAGACGTAAATTGTTTCGCTAAATTTAACGGGAAACTAATATGATATGTTGGTCACATAACGTCAATTTTCTGCTAAATTTAGCTGGGAAACTGAAATCATATTTTGGTCCTATGCCGTCAATTTTCCCGCAACACATAGGGGGAAACTGAGTTGACGTGTATGTCACGTGCCGTCATTTCCCCAAGGTGTACAAGTCAGGTGACGTCACATGACGTCATATTTTCCGCTAAATTAGAGTAAAATGCTCGAACGGAGGGACGGACGGACAAATAGTTTGGGATTGTGGGATAGAGTTAAAAAGCATGTAATGCTTTAAAAAACTTTGGAGCGCGTTGAAAATACGGTAGTGCGCTAAAGTTACCTCTCCTGCAACCAACGCTAATTTAACAGTGCTAAATTATCGATGCTAAAAATTTTAAAAACCTTGCTCGCGCGTTTCTGAGTCGATAGCCTTGGGTGTCCTGCACAAGTGGTAACTTTAGAGCAGCACCGCGCTTCCCACGCGCTATAATTTGTTTGTGATATTGACTTTTTTAGTAGTTTTCAATGACGCTCAGCAAGTTTGTAAATACAATAATGTATTTATTTCAAAACTTAAAAGGTTGTTTAACAAAGTTTAGTTATCTAACGAACTTCTCGCCAGGATTGTCTTCTAAATTATGTCCCAAGTACGTAGAGCTCACGAGCACAAACCGAATCTTTTCAACTATGACGGTTTTATCAGCCTGTAAAACAAATGCATTCTTCTAAGAATATTGAGTGTTGCCAGGGAGACTAAACAATTCCTAAAAATAGGTCGTTCAGAAGGAAACAAAATATAGGGAAGATAGAGGAAGGCAAAACGGCCGTCAAGGAATGTAAAAAGAAACAAAATAATTTTTAAACTAATCACCTAACAGGCGAAAAAAATATTTTGTTAGTGGAAGTTAACAACTTACTACCAGCAAAAGCTTCATGAGCGCCAGCGAAAGCTTTGAAATCAGCAAATACCACGACGTGGGAAGCGAGGGGTGCACTAACGTTACCTCTTTTTCAGCAGGAACAAAACAGTCCGATAATGTTGATGAATAAGAATATCGTCCTCATTTTTAAGACCGCCAGTTTTTTTCCTGCTGCACGAGTAGAAAATTCAGCGTGCCATCGCTCTCCCCGCGAGCTGTAAACGTTTCTAAAATTTATATGGCGACAACGATTTTATACTACAAAACTTTTAATGCCAACTGGAATGCTGCCCTTTTCTCAGAACATCTTTATTTTAGCACAGTCTGCTGCTGAAGTACATATTGTTCCCTCTAGATTTTTTAAAAAAGTAGTTATATTTCCATTGCTGTTAACATGTGTGGCACCGAATATTCAAAGCATCAAATGAATATAAATGCAAAAAGCTCAACAACAGCATAACATTTAAAAAATACGCAACATAATTCTCGTACTTAACAGCAAAAAAAAAAAAACACATGATAAAGAACTATGAATATAATGTACGGAGAAAGACGGTGTATTTTTTTTACTACCGAACAGCGCTTTATTCGTAGTTTACCATTCCAATAAACGACTTTAGTATAGTTCTATTTTTCTTATACACTGTTTTGCAATTTTTGTTTCGATTGCTTCTGCTTCTGAGTTATCTCTGTCGGTCTATGTCTTAGTGTCTGCAGCAGGTTGCGAAAAAGAATGTCAGTTGCAATTGTCCACCAAACTGTACCAAACTAACGAAACATTCACCAGGGCACTACAACTTAAAACAAGTGTCCTACGCTTAAACAATGCCCAGTCACTGCCTGTCTCGTGATTGACTAGGATTTAAACAACATGTTGTCCTGAAGGCACGTCAAAGCCTTCAGTTTACCAGCATGGTAAAATTATATAAGTGCTTCGCGCTTTGCAGAAAATATTAGATGACATTTAGAGTATTTTTAGGTGCTACCTTCTAAAAGTGTTTTTTTAAACAAAACTCTATTTTTGGTTTGCTTTAGACTTTAATAGTCCTAAGAAGTGAATAAATACATTGAAACACCGAACGATGAAGCTTTTGTTCCCGAGATCGAACATCATTCTAAAATTTCGCCCGTAACGAAAACCATGCCTATTTTATTCCCGAAAGCTTAAAAATTCAAAATAGAAGCAAAGCTCTTAGCTTTTCCTTTCATCCACTCTCAGACTTTAACATCAAATGCAACAAAGTATTTGAATATCCTGAGCCCGAGGCCTACCACCCAAAAAACACACAAATGCTACAAATGCAATAGACTCCTTTCGAAAGTCACGGGCCGATTTTTAGGAGGTCGGAACCACTGTACAATGGTCGAACATCTGATATCATGGAAAGTGCAAGTCATCCCATAAGATAGCGAACGTCACAGCGCAGTCAACGCTAGGAGTGTACGAGCCAGTCAAACAGGGTTAAAAGCGCAACGTCACTGCCCTCATCAGCATTTTCTGTGGGTGTGCTTCTGCCTTCTAATCCAACCCAACACACAAACTGTGCTCTGACATTAAGGTTTTAGCCCGCCATCGAACAGGGATTCAGCAGCTCCCAACAGAGGGCAGTTTTTCGAAAGGTGTCTATTGCACTTACGGCTAAATTATTAGTAGGATCCCCCAAGCTTACAAAAAACTAAAAGTGTAAATTACACACAATGTTTAGAGTTTATAGTTAAGTCACTAGCTGCTAATCTATTTTTCCTCTTTTAACGTGGCCACCATAAACAATGAACTTAATAAATAGCTAAAGACAACAATAAAACAATGTTCACTTGTGAAAAAAACAAAATCTTGACTTAGGGTGAAAAGAAAAAACTTGCATACAACGGCTGTGGTTTTTGTTGGAATGTGGATGCCAGGAAGCCAATGGAATGATAGCACCGACAAATCTTACACCGGATGGATAATGAGTTTGCATCTGCTGTTTTTTCTGTTTGAATTCTGCGTACTTTGACACACAGCGCACTCTCACTACCTTCGAATTTACTTATGCTTACAACTCTGTCAGACACAACTATTAATGCTGACAGACTGAAACCTAACCTGTCAACAAGACAATGATAATCACGACCCTTCAATGTTGTTCGCCTTTTACAATTTTTTCACTTTTATTGTTTTTTTTTCTGACATTGTCTACAAAAGCAAAAGCAGCAATACGATTTTAGAGAAGTGACTTTATAACCGGATGCACAACGATTATCCACCATTTTGAAGAATTTCAGTTGCGAGCAATATATCATATCTTACATTAGGCAGTTCTTCATCTGTTCATAGACGCGGCGAGAAAATGCAGAGCGTCCTGGCGTATTTATTGAAGGGGCCATCACATATCCTGCCCCCGGGCCACAATCAAGACCAGCATTTCCAGCACCTGCTCCTTCCTGTAGCATTCCTAATCTGCATGTTTTAAAAACAAAAGTCAGGAACAAAAGCATGAACATCACATCGCCGAAAACGACAAGCTTCTGTACAGTTCCTTTTAACTAGAATCTCAGACTGGAGCTGAGACCCGATTCCGAGTACCATATGACAGACCGGAATTGTGTCAAACACGGTAGTAAGATCTTACCGTAGCAGAACATCGAAACTGAAGCCTCTGCCCGTTTTGCTCCTTCTGACACTCAAAGCATTTGAAGGGTGCTATAAAGCATTGCTTTTCCATTAAATGTCATGTGACTGACACATGACCTTCGAGAGATGCGCTGCGATGAGTATGCTCGTAGTCTAGACGTTCCCAGCGCTGAACTGTGCAGGGATGGTACACAGCGATCCCTGGAGTCCATTATACGGCAAAGCACAGTATGGTTTTGAAGCGATCTACGAAAAAGTTATATATATATAACTTTTAACCTAAGGCAGTAAGAGAGTGTTGTGAAAACAATTATACGTGTGTTTCTGGTTCTGTTATGTTATAATATTTCAAAATTACTTTTTTGTTTTCGTGTGCTAAAAACACCATAATCATCGCCAATAGCCGCCGAAAGTGCATGGGCGGCCCCAGTCTAAGGCATATATAGGATGGTCCAAGTCACGAGGCTTGATCATAAATGGGCCGTAAAAACCAACGCCTGCACTTAGAAATCGAAACTTTTCGTCAAAGGTGTGCCTGACAGGTCGGTTTTTAGAGCACAGCGCTTAGGCGCCCGTTTTCCGGCTTTAGCGCCGTCACCGTCGCCGTCGGCGCCAGCGCGTAACCGCGTTTTCCATGCAACGCGTATGCGTGCCATGCAACGGCGTAACCGCGCGTTGCGTTATGGGTAGTTTCCCATAATGACGTCGCGAGGGTTGCCCTTGTGAGGCTCTCTCACGAGGGTTACGAGGGATTACCCTCAGGAGGATCACGAGGTTACCACTCACCGAGGGTCTTCCGCGATTACTCTCACGAGGGCTGCCAGGGTTACTTTCACGAGAGTCACGAGGTTCACGAGAGTTATGAGGCTACCCTCGCGCAACCCACGAGGCCACGCGGCCTCTCCCCCCTCCCCCGAGGTCACGTGACCTCAAGGAGTCACCTACCCCTCAGTACCCTTCCATCCTTTTCCTCCAGAGCTGCGCTATAATCTGACGTTACAGGGAGTTGTAAACGGGTTTCATTTTTTCTTAGCCAAATTACGACGCGTGAGTTCTCTTTCTAGCAAAAATAAGGCGTCAAGCAACCCGGCCAGGGTCTACGGCGGGCAGCTGACGGCAGACGACAGGGGTCCAGTAGCGCGGGGGTGTTTGGCGTCTCGCACTGATGGATGGCGCTGCTTCGCTTATCGCGACGGCTCGCGACCCACCGCGGTACTTATTAGTATGATTATAATGCTTTTCAGAAATGTACTTTCAGTTAAAAATAAATGCGGACAATAAAAAGCAGAACTTAAAGTAAATAAACGTGTCAGCATAACGGCGGCGCTTTTTTCTGCGGGCGGGCTTTCGTCACGGCGTGTCATCTGCTTTCTTTCGCTCGGTGATGACTTGTCGCGATGAAGGAGGTAGCGCTATCTATCAATACGAATGCCGAAACGCACCCCTGCCTGGACTTGGTCAATATCGGCTGTGTCGCTGCCCGCGGCAGAGCCTGGAAATTTTCTTGCTGGACATTTATATGTTACAGAAAGAGAGCTATGCTTTGCGATTTGACAACAAAAAAACCGGCCTGTGAAATACACCTTTGACGAAAAAGTTAAGAGTGCTACGCAAGCAGAGCGCCGATTTTTTCGGTCCAGTTGTAGACTCGAGCCTGGTGATTTGAACCAGCCGACATATGGACGGGTATCAACCAGTTCGCAAGGTATGATGGAAGCGAGCCTGTTGCTTTGACTCTGCTTCGCCTGAATCAACGAAATCGATAGAGGAACAAAATGCAAATCTACTGAACCGGAAGCCCAACAAATCCGGAATAAAAACCGGCTCTATACCTAGTTTTTCAATATAAATTTATTGCTGCTCTCATTCTTCACGTTTTGTGTTAATAGGCTAGTGCGTTTGTAGATATGAATATTCCAAGAACAGAGGCGGGTATTTGAATGGCTCAGGAAGCGAAATGTTATTTAAGTAGGGTTGAGTTGAGTAGTTCAAAAAAAATGCCACACAATGGTGACCCAATTCATGGGCAATAGAGTGTAGTGCAGATGTTCCATCAGTCTAATCCTTCAACCGATTGAACTGTTACTGGTGACGCAGCGAGATAGCTTACCAGCGGAGTTGTGCATCCACGAAAGTAGATTTTCTTATATCAAATACTTGTACCATATCAGTATAGATGTTTCCATGTTTTCAGAATCGCGGAGATGTAAAGCATTCGTGCAAAGGCCGGGTGAAGCTCAAGGATGCGTCGCGCGGATGGCATGGTATCCCAATCTAAAAGAGGCGGCTAATGCTACTGCTCATTAAATTGTGCTTGAAGTTAAACATGGTACTGTCATTAGCACGTAAATGGAGATGTATATATGTACACATATATATAACAGAAATAATGTAGATGAGATGAACCAGTCCTCGATTGAATGAGTCAAAGTTTTACAAAAACCGCCGCGAGTCCAGAATGAACGCCATTGCCAGGATTTGATCTCTGGACCTCCCACTGTCCGGCACGGTGTACAAACAAAACACGCAGCCATCGTTCTTTATATAAGTACAAGTATGGCGGGATTCAGCGTACCTTTTCTTTTGGTGCTGCACAGTATGCGGTAGACTGAAGGAAAGAGAGAAAATGTAGAGAGAGTGGGTTGGTTATACGTGTTTTACGAAACCAGAAACACAGCTCGCTGCTAAAAGAATATTTGCACGTGTCTACTCCTCATTGGGACCCTTTGCTAATTTGAGTCAGGTTGTTGATGTAATATCTAGCATCCATCAATATGTTGTACCCATCAACACCAGTTTTTTGCACTGAGCTTTGCAGAACAGAGAGTTGTGTTCACGTGCGTGTCAAAACAACCTACGCTCTCGGGCAGCTCAGTTTCTGCGCAAAAATATACCAGATGCCAAAAATCAAAACACTGACGTTTGCACCATGAGGCAAAGAATTCTAAATCTGGCCGTTTTCACCCAATCGCCTTAATTTGAAAGCAAAGTTTTTTTTTGTTTTTTTAACGGTATACACATGAGATTTGCAAATTTACAATGAGAATGCGCGTCCTGAGATGAACATTATTATGGACCAGAAGAAGTTGGAGGCTAGGTGTTGGTTAAATTTTCAGTTAAAAAAATGCTATACCTATTCCAAAAAACCTGGTATATTTGTATCAAAACAAAAAGCAGCGAGTTAATTACGCAATACCAGAACTTCCAAGGACAATTTATTATCTGAATTTGCTGCCGTGCAGTTGCTGGATCAACCCACTCGATACATCCGCGTGCGTCTGCTACAGCCTGTATTGGGGGGAACAGCAACACTCGCCCTAAGTACTCAAGAGACACGAATTATTAAATAGTCCGGTGTTAGATCGTCCCGGCAGATTAGGTTGTCTTGCTTAGTTTAGAAGAAGCTTTTAAAGAAGTCGTAAAACGGCAGATGCCATCAACATATCGATGAAAGTTCCACCCGTTTTACGATTTCGTTGATGTTACAGGAAGGCATGATTGCACGTCGAGCGGTCACTTTATAAAGCAGAGCATGTCGCGTACACCTATGCTACTCTGCGAGTGACCAACTGAGTTTTGGCAGCATTTCTTTTTACACCCATAAATATTTTTAGCAATCGGTAGGAAAGTGTTGGACACTAAGCATTTGCCTAGCACGCAGTGTCAGCACAAGTTACGATTCAAAACGTTACGGCGAAAAAAAGAAGTTAAAGCCTTGTCTCATTCACTTGGTGAGGTCAGTTTTGCAGGCGTATGAGCTGGGGAAAACAATTGGCGATAGTGTGAGGAGGATGATTGAAAGGTAAAGTGATTATGTTTTATCTGGAGCAGAGTATTCTAACAAAGTGGCGGAGGTATCGCCTAATAATGGTAAGTAAACTGAAGAAGTGCCGAATTTTATGCCAGAGTGTATATACTAGCCGCTGCCACCGGCAGAGCTACGCATAATGTGACTGTCTTTAATAATCGTGTTGATTTGCTTCATCCCCACACCCAAGGTAGTAACTTTGGCGGGGCCTGGGGTTCTGCTTTCTCTAACGTTCCCACTTCTAAAACGTTCAAAACGATTCAGTAAGCTGAAAAAGGACGAGTGGATATACTGTCTCAGATTGTCGAACTGATACACGCTTGAACGACTACATATCATCATCATCATCATTTAAAATGACTATTTTGCATCACTTTCAGCTATTTTCTTAGGGTTTTCTTGCGTGACTTTTGGCAAGGCACGCCATTGTAAGGCGCCCTTTTTTCCTCATGAGATTTTGTCCGTCCTTATAAAGTCAAGGTATTTTAAGCACTGATAAATACTTTTAAAACACGACTTTTCTTCTATCGAAAGTTATACTTCTATTACTCCGCTTTTTTTTACAAAGACCACTATTCATTTTTGCAAATAAAAGCTGCAGGAGGGCTAACGCCTGGACAAGTATTTAGTTGTATCTTATATCAACAAACAAAGTCGGGAAAAAACAAAACATGCGGCGTATATTCAGCTGCCGCTGGGAGCATTGTATTTTCTGTGTTCTGAGATCGGATGACAAAATAACCACCCCCTATATTGAGAGGACGTACGTGTGTTACTATTTTTCGTTGAAAACAAACTTGATAGTATACATTTTCATGAATTTATTTTTCTTATATTTTACCGCAAAACGATCCTGCTAAATCCTAGAGGTACATAACACTCTGTAAAATTAGACCATCCAAAATGTGTGCGTTATATATTTCGTAGACTGAAAAAGTTAGTACTGTGGCATTCTTCTTTCTTTCCATGATACAAAAACAGTAGTATGAGGTCGTTACTCATTTTACACGCCATTTCATTAGGAAAAAAACGAAAGAAAGTACTGCCGCGGTTTATTCTAAAAATGCCTTTTTCAGGTTGGAGAAAATCAGAATCCCAACTTCATTCGGCCCGAAAAAGCTACGCCTCTCAAAATGCCCGAAAACTGTATGGATATGGTTCTGCGAATTTTCAGAACATAGCGTTGCCTGAATCACGTAAATTTAAGCAGAGAAACAAAAAAAATCTTATGACAGCATATTCAACTTGTAGCTAACTTCAAAAATCTAGAAATGGCTGGTAAATTGAACACACTGTAACATGTATAAAGAAATGAAGTTTTATTTAAAAGCAGACTCAAAATCGCTCAGCCTAAACTCGACATCAGAAATGGCATTTTGGATGCCTGTCGCTGTTGTTTTAGGGAAAAATGTTTGTCAGACCAAAATGAAAGCCGCATTTTTTTGTTTAAGGGCGCCGCTAGTCTCTCATTCTCTTAAATTTCCAGTTTCTTGCGATCTGTAGTCTTGAATAAGCAGGCCAACAACAAAGATTGCGTACTTGTCCATGAAGCACGTAAGTTGAGAAATCAGCGGAATACTTACTCATTAGTAGTCGGATTAATGTTGACGTAATTGCGTTGGGCTTTATTTCCTTATCCTGAGACAAATGCCACGTACATCCCGAGGATCAGGCCTCCAAGATCGGAGGCAAAATAATTAAGTGGATCTATAGTGTTGCGATACCGCCAAGTGTCTCTCGGGAGTTAATTCTAAGTACTCTTCGCTCTGAAAAACATTGAGTAGGCATTTCACATTTTGTGTTTTAAGGGGCGGATGCATATCAAAAACAATATATTACGTACCATTAATTTAGCGACACCAACAATGACAAAATGCGGCCTGTGGGTTTTTTGCAGCGCAGTGTACAGCTGGTTTTACATGTAAACGGGGAGATGATGGCGATCACAATAAAAACATACTAAGCTGAAAACTTCATTTCGGCAAATCGGTCAAAAATGTGAGGATATCTTGGGGGCGATGAATCCAGGAAGACTCAAGGGCCTGTATTGAGGAAACTGTTGGGGCACCCCGTTCCGCTTCAGACAAAAGGCGAGAACACAAGCTCTTCCTCTCCATGTTTACTTTTCATGGAGAATCACGCGCTGGATCAGTAAAGGAACATCGGAATGAAAAAGAAAAAAAAATGTTATGCCTATAATTTTAACTTCACAGATAATATTTTCACACTTGTTCCGGACAGTTTGAGTTGCAGCTTTTCGCAAACCGGTATACAACTGCTTCGACGAGGCGCCGTGGCGAAATCGTCCCTTTTTAAAACATCTATCATTATAAAAAAAGGTTGATTGCGTATTGGTAACTTTATCGTAATCAGGTATACCTTTATAAACATACATACTAACGTTTGGTGTAGCTCGGTGTGCTGAAATTTTTTCAGTTATTACATTTTATATATACAGTCTAAAAAGCGCTGTTGCGCTTATTATGGGTGTCATCGAAGACTGCCACGTCGGCGTTACTCTACAAAAAATAATGCACACACGGCTTTTTATATCTTTTCCGCGAGATAAGTAGTTTGAGAAGCGTTTGCAAACGATGATTTTTATCAGAACGAGTGCTCCCGTGCGCGCAAGCATGCTTTCGGTATCCGTAGCGCGCAATCCCCGCCTCGACTCTCTCTCGTAGAAGAAGGAAATATACTGTACACACCGACATGCAAGAATAAGCTTGGTTCTTGTGTTCACATTAGTCATGCAAAAGAATTCGGCGGCTTATTATTTGAGCTATTTCGTAACGGGGAGAAGGCCCTTTGGCTTGTGCGTGCGCATCAATATTTAACCGTAACTTGTGAAAATTCGAATATAAGCCCTTTTTTTTTCACTCGGAACGCCGTACACTGCTGCAATGCCCGTTTTTTTTCTCTTTTTTTTGTGAAGGGCTTTGATTTGGAGGTTTTTGATGATGCACCGGAACTATTTTAAATTAATATTTACTTTTAAATATGCATGTACCCAAGCAGCACAATTCCCCGGTTCAAGCTTGAGCCAGCTTGGGCAGCCGGGGAAAGTTTCCCGGCCCAAGCACCGTTTTGCTCCAAGGGGCAAGCTAGCCCCAGCCTGGCTAGCCGGCCTGGCAGTTGAGCGGGGGTTCCTTGTCTAGCCAAGCTTGGCTTTACGGTGTAACACAAGCCTGGGCCAGGCTGGCAGTTCAGTGGTCAGCCAAGCTTGGCAAAACGGTCTGAACGCAGCCTGGGCCATGCTGGCAGTTCAGTGGTCAGCCAAGCTTGGCAAAACGGTCTAAATGCAGTGTGGGCCAGGGTGGGAGTTCTCTGGTCATTCAATCTTGGCTATACGGGGAATTTACAGACTACTCCCAAGGAAGCTTATGCTGTCATTCAAAGGAGGTTTTTGTGGCATATAGCCAAACAACGTCTCCAATTTTCGGTGCTGTGTGCAGAAAAAACTGTTTGCAACTTTGTTCAAGATTTAGTGCCTCACGATTAATAAAGCTGCTCAGTAATTTTCTCAGAATACTTGAACAATAGAATGAAAGTTGAAAACATGTGCAAGCTGCTGTATTTATTGTATGGTCGGCATGCAATTGAAGCTGCAAAATTGGATCAAGTTTGATACAGTGGTTTTTTATTTCATGCTCAGTACATGGTGCTGGCTTATGCCCGAGTCCCACTCAGTGACGAACAGAAACAAACGACAGCGACAGGCCTCAAACCTGAGTCTTTCGCAATTTGACAGGCTTTGTAGAATAAAGGAGGCTATGCTTAAACACAACCATCATGCACGCGAGGGTATCTTTGGCAGGCTTACAATCACTCGTGCTTATTTCACGAGCACCAAACGAATAAACGCTTGCCAAAGGTACCATCACGGGCATGCTGCACGGGTTGGAGGCTTGTCCGTGTCGTTTGTTTCTGTTTGTCGCTCTAGTGAGACTCGGGCATAGTGCCAGAGTCCCACTAGAGCGACAAAGGCTGGTTGCTGGATAAGGCTGGTCACTGGTCGAGTATCTGCTGCCTGGTAACTGGGCTTCACAGCTAGCAGGTGGCTCTGCAGATCCGAGTAATAATGACAGCAATGGTCGATGGTTCACCCCATGCCCACTTCATGGCTGTGACGTAGAGCTGGACAGCAGCACCTGGAAAAGGAACAAGATAAACATTGACGCGTGTTTAGTAAATATGTTTTACATGAACTATAAATCATGCTCCTAATTAAATTAGAACACAGCAGAAAGGCTACCCAAAAAGGTCTAGGTGGTATGTTCAGTCTCCTTCAGTATAAAAGACCTACTGAAAGTGCGTGGCTGAGATGGTGGTAGTCGGAAGAGCTATGTGCGCTCCGTGTGATTCAGTTCTGCCTCGAGGAAAGGACGCTCACTCAGGGCTCAACTGGTTCTGAACTTGCGAACAGTTTTTGGTTTAGGTTTAGCCAAAAAGTGTGCTTCATCAGCATCACGCCCAGAAATATGGTCATGAAGGCTTGAAGCAAGTATGCTCATCACTGTTTCTGTTATCAGTTGCTTCAGGTGTAAAATTAATATTAAAGTTACACCCCAGTCTCATATTAAAAAAAAGTGTGGTGAAGAGCACATTCATTATTTAGAAGGATGGCACGGACCTTGCACTTTAACGGTCAACATAATTGCCTTGACTCTGGTCAGTCTCTCTCAGACAGTATTTTCTGAGTTAGTAGCCGTTACATGATGCTGATAAACTGCTCTCCACCGCGAAACCGAAAACTGATAAGCGTGTGTTGCACTTTAGCTGAGCCCCGAGTGAGTCCCCCTTGGGTATATTGGAATCTCCCAGAGCGCACAGAGCGCCCCAAGCCACCGCCCCGGCCAGGCGCTCCCATTGGATCTTTCATATTGCAGGAGACTACATAACTCGACAGTGACAAGCATGGTTTCACTCTAATTGCAGTATACTACTGCCAGTAAATGCAAAAAAGCCAGAGCACCTCAATGTGAACACCACATGTAACATGCAGTACTGCGGAAGGTTTCTCAAATCATTTGAAAGAAAATTTTTCATTTCTCTTCTAGTAAAACCGAGCCATAAGCACAACTTCACTATAAAGATGTTTTCTGTCTTTTTTTTAAATGCATAGAAGTGCTTTTTGATATTTATGTTGCAAACCTATAAGATTACAATATAAAGTGATGCCAACTTCCACTGACAGCCCTGAAGCTATAAACCATAAAAACCAAATTCCCCAGAAATTAAAATGCAACAAAAGAAATTCAGATCAGAAAAACGTTCAGTCTGACTTAAGTATATTGAATCAATAAATACAAAGAATGCTAGCCATATTCTTGTGAAAATGCATTTTAAAATGTCAATGTAAAATGGGATCCGACATATAATGCTGGAGTCCTACTAGAGCGACCAACAGAAACAGCCGACCCCGACAAGACTTCAATACATTCAGCATGCACACGAAGATACCTTTGGCAGGCTTGCCGTCTCTCGGGGCTTATGAAGTAAGCACAAGCGACTGCAAGCCTGCCAAAAGATATCTTCGCATGCATGCGGCATGGTCTTGAAGCTTAAGATGGCAAGTAGGGCTAGTTTGTTACTCATCACTAAATAATATGCAAAACAACATGACCAAAGAAAGGAAGCACTAAACAGGATATGGCGTATCTTTCAACTGAATGGTTTATTTGAAAAAAAAATATAAACACTGATAAAAACTGACACCTGTTGGCAGAGCACTGTAAGATAAGGTCAAAACGCACTCCCTTAGAAACCAGTGTCACTGGCTCTACTGAGGGAATTTCTTTTCAGACAATAACAATGAGTGAGCACTCACATGTTACCCTGAGATTTTATCAAGGCCACCTAACAGTTAACTGTGTCTGAGTGCAAGTCCAACTTAGAAAACACTATAGTCGGTGACAGGTCAAGAACGAAGTGGAAGCTCCTCCCACCCCTTTCCATTTTAGCGGAGCGAACGGTGGAGAGGAGGTCGCCTCCTCTCCAGCGTTCGCACTACTGAAGTGGAAAGAGATGGGAGGAGCTTCCACTTCGTTCTTGACCTGTCACCGACTATAGTGTCATAGTGTCATGGGCCGTTACAAGACAAAAACAAAGAGGAAAATTCACAATGCCTTCTTGATAAAATCCCAGGATAACAACTCATGTGAGCGCTCCCTCACTGCTGTTATCTAACAAAGACTTTCACTATCTGCAGAGCCAATGATGCTGGATTCTGAGGAACTGTGTTTAGACCTTACCTTAAGCCCGCTTCACATGGTGTGAATTTTCTTGCAAATTTACACCTGTAACATCTGGCACTGCAGCTTCCCTATGCTTTTGTTTTCTGCACGAGCGACGTCACAACAAAAAAATCGAAGTAAAATCGCACCATGCGAATCAGGTTTACAGTGTTCTGCCAGCACGTGTCGCTTCTTATCAGTAGATATTTTTTTACCAAAGTAAACCAATCAATTGAAAATTACGACTTGTCATGCCCAGATCTTTCTTCATCTTGTCCGTGTTTTTTGGCGTATCATCCAGCCTTGAAGCATATCATTGTCGGGTGTTTCTCTTTGTCGCTCTAGTAGGACTCAGGCAGAATACGTAAACAGTCATGTCTCAATAATATGGATACTCTGCTATATAAAAACCATTTTTGGGGACCAACTGGGCAAATACCTGCCTTTTTGTTCCGTTATTGTGGACAGCTCACATTATGGACGCTTTTGGGGAGGAATGGAGGTGTCCATATTTATGAGACATCACTATCAAATTCCCTAATGTTGAATTTAATGACTGCATGCTCTGAAGTCACGCAGCAGGCTTCTCCGCCGTACACCAATGCGTAGTGGTGGCATGGCAGAAGTTTGTGGCTGCAGAACACACCGCAGACAAACGATATCCAATATGAACAATCGGGGGGTATTTGACATTACAATCAACCATCAAATAGGCCTACATGTTGTCATGGCTGTGAACGTCAAGAGGGCGAAGATGACATTTGCGACAAAACTTGAAGTAAGGCATGTGGAGGAGGAGACAAGAAGTCTTGTGTCACTGGAGCCCACAAGATCTTTCAAAGCACTTTGGTAAACAACTCAAGAAAAGGGGTGGCATAAAAGCGGAACAGAACACATCCTGATGCACTGCATATTAAGACATGGAGAAACCACTACAAAGGTGGTTTAGAGATGTTGGGGCAAGCAACATTCCTGTATTGGGATCAATCTTCTAAAAAACATGTGAGATTCCTTATACTTTTGATGTGAACCCGAATGAAAAATCCATCAATGTAACCCTGTTTGGCAGTCAATATTTTCTAATGGACCGCTGACTGTGCCTAACTGTACGTCAAGCATGTCTGATTGGCCAACAAGTTACTCTGACCAACAGTCAAACTCCAGTCAGACTCCGCTTGTCGGCTTTCTGATGGTTTCCTGGTGGCAGTCGGCCGCCGCGAAATGCCGTCAAGATTTCTTGGTGGTAATTCTGATTGTACATCAATTGTCTCTGACTGTACGTCAAAAAGCTTTGATGGGCAGACAGACGTACGGTCAAAGGACGTAAAGTTCGTTCGAATACCACTATTATGTCAAATCTATGAAAATGAAAAATAATCCCTGCAGGAGAAAACGATTTCGGGACGTGAGCCCATAAAACCGCTGATGTTAGAGATATGACACGCAACCGACCGACAACCCTGATCAGAAGCCCGCCGAAACGCCGAACACGCCACTTTCGCTTCGCCCATAGAGGCTTCGCCGAGCTTCCATGAACGATCGCTCTCGACTCGTTTTGTTTGCCCGCTTGCTCCAACCTGACGATCCTGCCCGGGCTCTACAATGTCTTATGTTTTAGTAGAATTTCTACTCGACAAGACCCAGCCTGTCGTGAGTTCCGACGATATAAGGGACTTTAGCGGTGTAGTTGAAGACGACAAGGTGTACCAGGTCTACTGGGCCGGAGACGCGCGAACAAAAGGATCGTTCTACGACGCGAAATTACTCTACATGGCAGGTGAGTAGAACTGAAGTACGGCGATTGATGTACCAGTGCTTTGCATAACATGCTGAAGGCTTAACTGCATATGCAGCCGAAGCATTCTTTAGAGCGATGCGCTCATTGTCGGAATCTCGCGCTGCAATACTAGAACGCTCCTGACTCGGTCCGAGAGGTTTGGGCCAGAAGGTTTATACGTTTCTATCTGGCACGGGCTATTGGCCTTACCACTGTGTCGCACCTCATTATTATTGTTTCATAAAGAGTGCAGACAAAAAGCATCCGCAAGCGTAGTTCAGATATGTCTGCTGCTCGCGTTCGTCCGTGGAAGCCAGGGCTGTCTGTCGTAGCATGCATGCTTCCTCTCTAGCTTCAACGGAGTCGCATAGGTTTTGTGAATTAAAGTGTATACGGTCGTCCCGAAAGGTTCAGACATCGCGGGGTTTCTTTGAAACATGCTTACGGTGCATGTGGTCCTGTTTGTAAACGAATGTCCCTTTTGCCTGAAAAACGCGAATTGCTTGTGAACCGTTTCATAGCCATCCAAGATTGCCACCTCGGAATTTTAGCTTTATATAAACAGGAAAGCTATACGCACTCCGGAGTGCACTTCAGACGGAAATGGCTATACGCACTCCGCTAAACTCGTATAAAACGAATGGTCAAATCGAGTTTTCTAAGTGATGGCATAGCGTAGGGTTAAGGTGTCCGCTTTGTACGCAATTTCAATCCGCGGTAAACCTTCTTTTTTTTTTTTTCTAGCTCATTTTGTTTTGTTGAGGCATTTGGCTATATTTATGAGTGCGTATAGCCATTTAGTCCGAAATGCACTCCGAAGTGTGTATAGCTTTACTCTTATATAAATGCTGCCCTTGTTGATGAAATTCCCTTGGCAGTGGCACAGATGTCATCTGATGGACCATCAGGGCACGTTCCACCAGGGCCGCTGACTGGCAGTCAGTGTCCCAAATTACATATCTTGATGGAATTTTCAATAGGGAAGAATCTTCTAAAAGAGTGTGAAATGTTCCTTTTAGCTCTTGATGTGAAGAACCTCACTGCAAGTGGATAGCTGATTACCTTAAAGGGGTTATGACACGCCAAAAATAAAATATGAGCTAAAACTACTGCTGGGTCCCATTGTATGTTCTTATAATCCTGCCAAATTTACTTTGAAAACGGCGCGATAGTTTCGTGGATACATCGATTTATACGTGGGTCCCTCGGAGGGGCGGATCCGGGCGGAGCTGGAGGCTGGCTAGGCAGCCAGCCTTGAGCGCGGTGTCTCCTTGCACGCACTCGCAGACTTGGCTCTCTTAGCGCCTCAAGCTTCAGCTTCCTCGTTTATCTTCCATGTTACGAGCATGCGGTCCGTGACGATTACGTCTACGGCATCGCTCTCCTTGTCAAAGTGTTCGACATTGATCGCACCAGCAATGAGAGTGATTGCTATCAAGAGATGCTGGAAGCTGTTCATTTTGAGTGCGACCCGCTGGCAACCAGCCACGGCGAGTTACGGACGAACTCGCCGTGGTCACCGTCGTCCGGGAATATCTTGCAGGCGCATGCAGGGTGGACGGTCAACGGGCCGGGGGAGAGAGCGAGAATAGCTTTCGGGTTACCGAGTTGCGTGAGCGGTTTTGATCATACCGCGGCGAGGAGAGCTTGGGCGATCATGGGGGTGCCTAGAATGAGATAGTGTTCATGGTCACGTGGTTTATGGACACCATGGTGACTTACTTGGGCAGTGTTGCCTGGTCGTCAGACGAAAATAATAAAAATTTGTAAATTGAATATTGCAATTACCAGAGCTCTAAAAATTGCATAACTTGGTGTATATACTAAGTAGCCTATCAGCATTCCATTTCAAGAATAATCTATCCATTTATTCCATGTCATAACCCCTTTAAGGGCCACTATGGCATAGGAAAAAAGACCATCTAAGGGATCGGTAGATGGATGCACCCGGCTGTACTTTTTGTAAAGGAGAGAAGCGCCAGTGTAGGCAATGGGACTATTGTGGTGGCAATGCCAGCGTCGAAAGAGAAAGTCAATGGCTCAACGATCAGGTTAGGCCAATTATGAAGTCAAAAATAGTTTCAGCCCCTAGAAAAGGTGCCTCCAGTGGAAAAAACATCCCTGGCAATCGATTCACACAAGCTGGACAGCTCTCATGGCAGCTAACATAGCAAGGCCCAGATTACAGTACTTTTAAAAACTAACACGGATGGCACCACAAAAATGTATCCTTAGTGATGGGAAAGATTAGAATGTCAAATTGCATGAAGTGCCACAATATTACTATCATATACGTATAAAACATGAAATCATGGCTGACTCGGGATCTCTTTGGCTAGGTCTTTGGTGGCTCATGGACTGGGAAGCGGAGTTTGTGGATAAGCGTCCCAGCGTGTGCTTAATTGGTGACAAAGGCCGCTTAGCATATTCAGTTCAATTCTATCAGCCAAACATGGCATCCAAGCTACAGCCATTACACCAAGGCATAATTCAAAGGCAGTCTAGATTGTGTTTACCATTTATAAATGTCCAGGCACGTCTGTCAATTAGCCTATCCACAGGCTTTCGGAGATGGTCACGAGAGCCAGCAGCTTGTCTTGGGCAGCTCACTGTCAGCCACTCTGTCCCTCCATGCATGGTGCCACCTTCATGAGCTCCCACTGAAAAACAAAAGAAACAGAATCCGGGAAATTGTTATAACTGCAATGAGAACATCTCAGCAGCAGATGCTACAGTATGATGCCTGGAATGCGCCCATGCATTAAAGGGATACTTCAACGAAATTTGAAATATTCCCGTCGTGTTCAAAAATAGGTTGAATATGATCCACAATATCCGTAAATGACAATCGCCCGTTTGTATTTTGATCCTGGTGGCTGTATTTTTCGTTATAAACGGCCCACTCTGGCAAGCGCTCGGAGAAGGCCCAGCGCAATCGTGACGTAAATCGTCTCAAACGAGCAAAGCTACGGCGAGGCTGACGTCGAGAGGATGGCCTAGTCGGTCCAGCCACCGAAGCGGCTGCTTTTGTACGAATTTTTGAGTGACGGGTTAATCTTCTATAATCTTGTAGGGGGACAATAGCGACTTCTGCGACACACAAAAAGGATTCTCGGAAAGAGGGGAGTTCCTCCTTCCCCCTTCTCTCGTCGTGGCCGGAGGCGAGACGATTTCCGTCACTAGCTCTCAAGGTTCCTAGACGAGCATTACAAACGAGGCGTTAGCGACATCCACCAGGTGCTCTTTGCTAATCGTTTAATTCGTTTTAAAATTCCTTTTCGAGACTTTTTTAACAAGATATTGGTATGTTCCATGTGATACTGCTCTTTTGGACACATATAGACCAAAAAAGGAGCGCCGAAATTTCGTTGTAGTATCCCTTTAAAGTACCCATGCCACCCATGCATTAAAAGTGGTCTCTAAGCGACAAGATTAAATGACGCCACAGTAGCCGGCATGTCCTGCTGTCGGATGAGACAATCCTGGCAGTTGGTCGTACAACTTCTAGCAAAAAAAATATATGAGCTAAAGGCAAGCATCATTGTTCTCGCAAAATCCAAAATCCTGGCTTTCCGTGGACTGTCAAGCGCGAGACACATGCGCGTCCAAACTGTCCGGGCCGGCGTGCGAACTGTCGAGAAGATGGCTGCTCCGAATCGCCGCACAGGACGGTTCGCGACACATGGTTTCCGTTGCGTCGCTCCGTTCAGCTCCGCCCAGTTTCGGGTATCCCTCTACCGAATGGTTGGATGAATGCTAATGGCTATATTTATAATGGCGGTAGCTCGCGCCACCTAGCCTAGAAAACTAAAATGCTTCCCTCGCCCTTCTTGGTTTTTGTGAGTTTAAAGCAAACATAATATTTTTATTACATTCTATTAAAGTGTGCGTGTGTGAAGATTTTCCGTGAGGTTACTTTTCTGCTCAACATCACTTAATCGTGATGGACCGCAGCGGACCTTAGGAGCCATCCCAGCTAAGCGAGCACTGCCTACAAATCACGTGACTACGTACGTGCGCATTGCTGCGTCTCTCCCGAAGTTCACGTGACACTCACACGACATTGAAATGGCTCGTAGCGTCTGCTGCTGTCCATCGTAAGGTGAAACGGAGTACATTCGGGTTTCGACGGCCTCGATCGGTCCTAGAAGGCCGGCTTGCTAAGGCGCGTGAGATCAGCAGCTTGTTTTGTGCGCGCGGGAAAACTCGATGGCGTCCATCTCATTCACGACGACGACTCGCGTCGCGTGACGAACCGCGCACCGCCACATGTGTCTGTAGGAGGGGAGATCCGCTTCCCCGAACTGTCCGAACCACGAAGCGCCTCCTTGCCCGATCGGTCCGAAAGCCACGTGACAACATGACCTTCGCGCCATCCGTGCTGCCATTGCCTGCGGCCCTCCGAAAATCGGACAGCCGTGCGGCGATATCTAGCAAGTTGGACGCACGCCGTCGCCGGACGGAGGCCCCGTCCGACGCTCTGGTGCGACGAAAACCCTCGCCCTCGGACGTCGTTCCGGCGGTTCGCACGCCGAATTGGACAGTTTGGACGCGCATGTGTCTCGCGCTTCAAGCTGAGGGTTATTCTCTCTCTCTCTCCTCGCCTCTGTCAGATAAATACCAGCAGGGCCCTGCAGAAGCAGTGCATGGGCCCTCTTTCACCTTTTACAAAGCATCCCGTCTCGAATTGCAGTAGAGAAACAGGTGGGGCTGATACGCCTGCAGGCCCTTGCCGAGTTGATAGCTGCTATCCAGACTGGTAGCTCATCGGCAGCTTCTAGTCACTTGCAGTTTTTTCGTCAGCATACAGACTTCCTGCAACGACATGAATAAGACTCCGACTGACATTCTGGAACAAAAAAGAAACCAGAACTTGCTTCACAGATCAATAAAAGAACAAGTGCCAACATTACGCTTCTCTTGTCATCGACAGTGCAAAGACCATGATGACACCACCATTAAACTTAACCAAATAAGGAAAATGAGATTCTGCATGAATTAATTGTATTAAGAACAGTGTGCATGTGGAGCTTAGATACCTACTGGTACATTAAAAAATCCCGGGCACTTAGAAACAAATTAAACACCACCTAGAAATAGCACAGCTCGCATAATAGGCACCTGCACAGCAATCAACAAACGTCTTGACGTTACGCAGTGCTGGGATACAGATCAAGAATCAAAACCGAGGATGTGATCGAAGTACTTTGGGGTAGTACAATGCGCAAGTTTATCCTGAAGCTACTGTTAGTTACATGCACCTAAAAGGTCTTAAAGCTGGTTCACACTGTTGCAACCGACTATGACCACATTGAACAAAACAGGGTTTCAAGTTGCTTATGACTGCCAATGCTGCTGCAACACCCGGTCATAAGCAGTCACAAGATTCTTAAAGACTGGTTTTGTCGGACTCAGTCGTAGTCGGCAGCAACAGTGTGGACCATTATTTAGACTAAAATTGTACCCAGCATTGGGTCTTGACCATGGTTACAAAATGTTTTAAGAGACTCCCTTCAACTTTACCAGAAGCTCAAGTACTTAAACGTCACTACACATTCTATACCAGATCAGAGCATTTTAATCAAATCCTTCAACCTCTTTCCTCAGTCATGTAAATTACGTGTGCACCCGCGGGTTCTACAAGTCACGAATATGACTGGGTAAATTAAAACGCCACTAAGGCAAACAATAATAATCCTTATTAGCGTCAGTAGTAGTAGTAGTCCGGGTGGCTCGCAAGGCTAGACACATATGCAGGGGCCCGTAAGGGAGGAAACAACGGAAACGATGAGCTCAACAGGGTCCTCTCAACACTTTTAAGCAACTCTAGGCCCGCGCGCGTGAACACCGACGACACGCAGAGGAGGCTGGCGCGGGGCATACACCGTACGCGAGCGCTACGACGACGCCCAGCTAGGAGCGTGTTTTAACAACCCGCTGCAACCCGCTAAACGCCAGCGCCAAACCGCGCCATCCCGCTGGACGCGGCGCAAAAAGCCAGTGCGCACTGACCGAGAGATACGCTGTCGCTAGCGTGAGAAGGGACGGGACGACACGTCAAAGTAAAAACCATAATTCTTCACGCGTGTCGCCCTCCCGAACACATCCAAGGCGTTTCTTCTAAGATCCGTATCCAGGCGTTTGACAGCACAGATCAGTTTAGCGCGACGGGCACTTGCAGCGTGTCAAAAGGACTCGCCGATTGCAACGCGAACTTTCGAAACAATCTGATCAGCGTCTCTACAGTGCTCCGGTATCAAAAAAAAAAAAAAAACATTCACGGGATTCTCAAGATAGCGCCTAGCACTCACGCAAGGTTTCAACGAACAGCCTCCACGAGTGATAGCGATCGTTTGCCAGCCAGCATTCCTCAGAACTGTGACGCGACGCCGCCTCGGCCAGCGACACGAAATCGCGAAGACCGCTCAAGCGTCGAAAACAGTTAAATATCATTCAAATTACGGTGGCAACGTGAGCTACGGTGTTCGGAAGATGATCCAGCATATGTAGATACTCTTCGGGCATGCATTGTGAATATGAAATCGGCAAAACTTACCTAAACTATGACTTGAACCACGAACGTTGAGACAGGCCCAACAGGCCTTTGTCCGCATGGAAAGACAAGAATCCGGAAGTTCCTGGTGGCTTTGGATTGGGACAAAATAATGGATTGAAAACGACGGAAGCACGTATGAATATGAGTTTTTGAAACGGAGGCTGCTCAAAGATGAGTGACGATTAGTATGCCTGCCGGGAATATACGTGAGTACTTTTCAAATAAACTTTAGTTGAGATTGCGCCCAGTCCTGCTGTCTTTCTGTCTGTCCGTGTATTTTTCGCCGCTTTTCCACCGTACATAAAGTTTCGGTTTCGATTTCGGTGGCTGGTGTCACTACCGTGTTCGTACGCAGTTTCAAGTATATTTTTTGGGCGAATTAGACATAATGCCCCAGCTTCTTCTCCTGTTATACGTTCCGTGATTACTTTTGTTTGCTGATTGAAATCTACATCAACTTATGTGCATCTCGTCCCTCAAACAGGGTGTTTGACATCTTAATTCAACTTGATTATTTTATTTGTGAAGACATGCAATTTCCTAATTAATCACTAGATATTTGCTTTAGGT